>BQNB010001357.1:48305-83305 GCA_026074375.1 Tanacetum coccineum | reverse complement strand
TCCAGAATGAATAGTGATACTCATAGCACGTACTCGTCTTGGCTTGAGTCTTTCTTTTCTGCTCAAAGCATCTGCCACCACGTTTGCCTTGCCCGGGTGGTATTTGATCTCACACTCGTAGTCACTGAGTAGCTCGATCCACCGCCTTTGGCTCATATTTAAATCTTTCTGGTCAAATATGTACTAGAGACTCCTGTGGTCAGTGTAGATAACACTTTTCGTCCCATAAAGATAATGTCACTAGATTTTAAGAGCAAACACCACCGCACCCAATTCCAGGTCTTGGGTGGTATAATTTTTCTCATGCTTCTTCAACTGTCTTGATGCATATGTTATCACTTTGCCCCGCTGCATCAGCACGCTCCCAAAAGCTTGTTTTGATGCATCACATTAGACCACAAAGTCGTCGGGTCCATCTGGGAGTGCTAACACAGGAGCATTGCATAGTTTCTCCTTCAGAATTTGGAAAGCTTCATCTTGCTTATCGCCCCACACATAAGCCTTATTCTTTTGAGTCAACAAGGTGAGGGGCTTGGCGAGCTTGGAGAAATTCTTAATAATTTCTCTGGTAGTAACCTGCCAATCCTAAAAATGAATGAATTTCAGTTGACGATTTAGGAGTCATCCAGTTCTTAACAGACTCAACCTTGCTAGGATCCACGTGGATACCGTTATGGTTGACTACATGTCCTAGGAACTAACCAAAATTCACACTTAGAAAATTTGGCGTATAACTTCTCTTTCTCGAGTAAGTCTAAAATCGTCTTCAGGTGGACTTCATGTTCTTCTTCTGACTTTGAGAAGATTAAGATGTCGTCAATGAACACAATTACGAATTTTTCCAAATACGGTTTGCAGACGCGGTTCATTAAGTTCATGAATATTGCTGGTGCGTTCGTCAGCCCAAATGACATGATTGTGAACTCAAAGTGCCCGTATCGAGTTCTAAACGCGGTCTTTGGTATATCTTCCTCTCGGACTCTCAACTGATGATATCTTGAACGAAGATCTATCTTAGAGAAACAACGTGAACCTTGTAATTGGCCAAACAAGTCATCAATTCTGGGGAGTGGGTAACGGTTCTTTATAGTCAACTTGTTTAGTTCCTTGTAGTCAATACACATTCTCATCGAACAGTCTTTCTTTTTGAAAAAAAGCACTGGTGCTCCCCATGGTGAGTGAGTTGGTCGAATAAAACCCTTCTCTTAAAGTTATTTGAGCTGGTTTGACAATTCTAACATTTCTGTAGGGGCTAACCGATATGGAGATCTAACAACTGGCGATGCGCCTGGAATCAGATCAATGCGAAATTCTATCTTTCGCATAAGAGGTAAACCTAACAGATCGTCTGGAAATACCTCAGGGAAGTATCAGACAACATGTATGTCATCAAGCTTTTTCTCATCAGCCTTGATACATGCAAGTGAACGATGATCCTTTTCCGGCCTCTCACCTTGAACTTCAAGAATCTTGCCATTCGAAAGCGAAATACAGACAATCTTCTCATAACAATCGATGAGAGCTCGGTGGTATGCCAACCAATCCATTCCAATGATAACATCAAAACTACCTGGCCGGGTTGGTAACAAGTCTATTTTGAACATGTGATCACACAAGACTAAGGTGTAACTACGTAAAATGGTATTTGTCACACCCTATCACACCCTGCTAAGGTGGAAACGCGAGGCGTAAACAAGAATGGATATCATCACAACACACGGTGTCTCTATAGAGAATACTAAAATGAAAGCTAAAGTAAAGCAAAGACACAAAGTGCCATAACGATACCCAAAACCTAACCAAAAATCCAAAAGGCGTCTTTATCGATGAAACGAAAGTTCTCGCCAATAGAAAGACATGCAACAATTATCCAAATTCAAACAATGCAAAATTCAAGACAATAAAAACAGAAATCTTCATGACATCCTATGGTCTCTTACTAGCCACTTCTTTCAATCTTATTTCCATCATGCTCACCTGAAAATGATGCTTAAAACGTCAACACAACGGTTGGTGAGAGTCATAGGTTTAAGACTCACATTATAAACTTTCCAAAACCAATTACTGCGATTATCAAAACAATATAGGACAATTATGCAAAATATGAACTTATGCTAACATGCAATCCACATACTAGGTAGGAACGTTACCCCCGATCCATTTCAACAACTAGGTAGGAACGTTACCCCCGATCCATTTCAACAACTAGGTAGGAACGTTACCCCCGATCCATTTCAACAACTAGGTAGGAACGTTACCCCCGATCCATATGTCACTTACGCACCTAAAAGTCTACCAGCTGGAGCTTATACTTAGGCCTGGACCACAATACTGGGTAGGCGTACCCCTCCGATCCCAAATCACTATTATTGAGTAGGCGTACTCCTCCGATCCCAAATCAATCACACTTGACATGTCAATATAGAACATGCAAGTAAACCACATTCAACATGCAACAATAAGTCATATAGCAGTCACATAATGTCCACATGAAAGCAAAACACATAATCACAGCAATTCAAAACATTTAAAACACAAGCATCATTTCCATCCCAATTTAAAAACATTTAAAAGTGGGACTATGAAACTCACCTGATGCTTAGCTTCCAAAAAGATCCAACAAAACTTCACAAAATTTCACGAACAATCTAAACAATTAAACACATTATTAGCTATCATCAATTAGGCATTCAACCCAATATGATGTAACTTCAACTATGATGGATACCTAGGCTATCTATCATAGTCCTATAATCATTTAAAACCTTTACCCATTCTTACATATTTCATTTATACTTAAATGCTACTCCTTAAACTTTCTGATTTTAAGCAGAATTTTACTCTTACATGCGCGCCCTAAACGCACTACTTAAACACTCCCATAATTCAAACCAAAATTCAGAGAACACACACAATATATGAACTAACTTCCACGTGACTTAGAGCCTCTAACTCAGTGTCTAAGTATTTTTAGAAAAATAAAAACCAAAACTGAAATTCGTCACTGTTTTACACACTGATTTTGTAATGACCATTTGACCCACTTCCCGACCATAAAAACTTATGAGGCTGACTTTTCTAGAAAGTAGACTCTCTGAGGTTATCTCCAGTATGTTGTAAATTATTTATTTGATCTTTTATGACCGAGTTATGGCCTCTACAAGTCTGACTAAAATTCTGCAGTAAATTTTATAACTAGTTCGGGTGATCTAAGCCCTAACGCATGATCATATCGCTAATTCCATCGATCTAATGATTAAACTAACATTATTATATCATAAAATTTCTGGATATTACTAATCCCTAATTTATAAAACTTAATTTAAACCCTAATCCATCATAATTAAGTTACTAGAATTATAAACGAACTATAATTAAAAGATCGGATCATACCTTAAAGTGAAACCCTAAAAAAATTTCGTCTTCTCTCTTCCTTCTCCTTATGGCCGGTCGAACTAGGGTATGGGGAGGGAAGGGATTTGTGAATTATATTTATAGGCTTCCTAGTAGAATTATAGTTTAAGTCTAATTAGGTTTAGATTAGGATTAGGACTTAACCTCTTTTTTTCTTTTCTTTTTATCCTATACTCGGCCAAAAATATATTTATAGAACCGTCTTTCTTCTTGACAAAGAGCACGAGTGCTCCCCATGGTGAGTGACTTGGTCGAATAAAACCCTTCTCTTAAAGTTCTTTAAGTTGGTTCGATAATTCTAACATTTCTGAAGGGGCTAACCGGTATGGAGATCTAACAACTGGCGATGCGCCTGGAATCAGATCAATGCAAAATTCTATCTCTCGCACAAGAGGTAAACCTAACAGATCGTCTGGAAATACCTCAGGGAAGTCTCGGACAACACGTATGTCATCAAGCTTTTTCTCATCAGCCTTGATACATGCAAGTGAACGAAGATCCTTTTTCGGCCTCTCGCCTTGAACTTCAAGAATCTTTCCATTCGGAAGAGGAATACGGACAATCTTCTCATAACAATCGATGAGAGCTCAGTGGTATGCCAACCAATCCATTCCAATGATAACATCAAAACTACCTAGCCGGGTTGGTAACAAGTCTATTTTGAACACGTGATTACACAAGACTAAGGTGCAACTACGTAAAATGGTATTGGTGCTAACAACTTTTTCGTCTGCTAATTCGATTTCATAACTAGTATTTAAAGTGGCTGGGGCAATATCAATAAAATGTGTAAACGCAAAAGATACAAAACTCTTCTCAGCACCCGAATCAAAGAGAATACAAGCGTAGTGATCATTAAGAAGAAACGTACCCGTGACCACATTCGGATTCTGCTGTGGATTTTCAATCACCACGTAAGCTCTCCCACGAGCTCCATCATTCTGCTGGTTCCTTGTTTTCAGACACTTGTCCTTGAAATGTCCTTTCTCACCACACCCGAAACATGTCACATTCTGCAGGAAGTCATTACCTGCACCCTGAAGCCTAACTCTACAATCCTTCTCCATGTGACCTATTCTTTGACATCTCTGGCACTTTTGAGGACACGGTCCATGATGGTGTAAGTTGCACCGGTTGCATTTTGGTAAATTTCCAGCATAAATCTTTCCTCCAGCTGGGGCTGCAGCATATGCCCTGACAGTTTCTGGTCTCCTGTTTTGTTGCTGGTGATGATTGTTGTTTCGGTTGCGGTTATTGTTGTTGTTGTGGTTATTGTTGTTGTTATGGTTGTTGTTGTAGTTATGGTTATTGTTGTTGTTGTTTCTCTGGTTGTCTTCCCATTTCCTTTTATTGCTTTCCCCAATTCTTGCAGCCCTACCCTGAACTGATTGCTCGACCAGTTCACGGGCCATGTTGATTGCCTCATGCAAGGTCGCAGGCTTTGAAGAAGTGATGTTTCCTTTGATTCTTTCAGGAAACCCACGAATGTACTTTTCAATCTTCTTACTTTCAGTGGACACCAATTCAGGACACATCAGAACTAGTTCGTGGAAACGATTACTGTAAGCTTCGATATCATCTCCTTTCAGAGTCAGAGTCCAAAGTTCTTGTTCCATCCTTTGGATTTCAGTTGCTGGGCAGTATTCAGTGGTCATCATAGCTTTCACGTTGCTCCAGGGGATCTGATTAGCATTAGCAAGTCCCAAAGTCTGAACATTTCCGTTCCACCAGGTTAGAGCACGACCCTCGAACGTGCACATAGCAAACTTCACTTTGTCATCTTCAGCACATTTGCAAATTTCAAACACTTGCTCCATCTTTTCGAACCAACGTTTCAGTCCGACTACACCTTCAGTCCCCTTGAAAGAGTGAGGCTTGCCATTCATAAATGTCTTATACGAACATCCATGCATCTCTGGTACAACAGTTCCTCCAGTATTTGTTGATCCGGATCCACCAGCATTGTTTGAGTCAGCTCTAGTCTTTTCATATTTTTCAATGGCTTTGGCCACACGTTTTTCCACTATCTTCCTAACATTTCTTCCAAATCTACCTGGGCGGCATGATTCCTGGAAACATATCGGTTAAATCGTTAAGATTTGAGAGGTATGCAGAGTTATGGGATATGATAATGAAGGAGAAAAGGAAATAGATGGATGATTTAAAATATCATGAATTAACTCGGGTATATAATTGACTGATAGAGATAGATATTGATATGTCAAAAGATAGACGTAAGAGATCGAATTTAAACCAAGTATTATATATATATATAAGGTTATATATAATGCAATAATGATAATCAGAAAAGCAAGTAAGGATCGGGGAATACGCGCGCGTGGATATCGGATAGCGATGAAGGATTCTGTAAATTTGAAAATGAAAGAAAAGAAAATCTTTAAACTTTGTAGTTATAGACTAGGTTCTTGAAATAGACCCCAGTTCCCTATAACCTTGGCTCTGGTACCATCTGTAACAACCCCAAAATCAGGTAGCAGCGGAATAGTAACATTGGGGTGCTACTTCAAGTACAACAAACAAGATATAGGAAATGACCAAGAATGGACATTTTAAGATAATATTTCATTTATAGCAAAATATCAGAGTTAATTACAATATGTCCCATAATTTTATGATGTCACAACATCCAACATACATATAAACAAAATCCAAAAGATGACTTAATTTTAAGAAGAACAAAAGTTGCATATAATTTAGATAAAACACAGAATCCATCTTCATAGATATCCGCCACGGCTCCCCTTCAGTCTTCATACCCTAGGACCTGAAATTTACATGCTAAAAGTCAACACAAAGGTTGAGTGAAAACCAGGTTTATGGTAAATTGGTGACCACAAGATCGAATTAATAATAGAACTCTAAAACACATTTTAGTAGTCTAAAACGTAATATTGCACTGAAGCTCTTGAACCAAGCCTTAACTAGTTTGTGCCCCGAAATGTATAGGATGCTTGCAACACACCTAAAAGTATTCTCATTTATAAATTCCACCATGGTCAACTTGTGACCAGAAATTCCAGGGGATTTTCAGTCCCAATAGATCTATCCACAACCCCGCGCTCACATACAATAGCAATGATCTGTTTCATGAATATAGTAGGGACATAAATGAGGCAGATAGTGGGTAACTTAGAGAATAACATTCAGCAGTAATCAATGAATAGCAAACAGTTTAAAACACTTTTGAAAACACTTAAAAAACACTTGTTACCAATATTAAAAGTAAGCAATGTAATTCACCCCTTAAGAGTTTGTAAAACAATTAAGTAGAAAAAGGGGCTAGAACTCACCTGAGTACTGATAGTCCAATAAACACATATAAAATTACACGCAAAACGTGCGATGCAACCAATTTTAAATTAAGTCTATAAGTACTCAAGTATCTTCATTTATAACATTGAATAAAATCTTAATAGTGTTACCTCGAACTATCGTTCGGGCTATCATAAATAAAGTAGAGTCATGACAAACGATCGAGAATAGGAAACTTTAAATCGTAAATCCCACAACATCGTCGATACCCATCCGAATGAGGCCTCATTAAGAACTCCCTAGTAATATAGCACTTTGATAACCACTCCAATATACTATCTAGCATAAATCACAGACTAATCGATTTTAGAAAAATAAAATTTATCAAGTGAAAATGTTTATAAATATACTTTTCATAACAATGACCTAATTTGGACGTATTAAGCCCGTTGCTCGCAGTTTTCTTATGTCCACGTCTTCGTAGAAAGACGAGAGCGATCATAAATATTATCCATTCATCAAGTTTTTGATTTTCTGCGATTAATAGTGTTTTTACAATTCACAACACTATATACTCGATTTTATACACTAATTACGAAAAACCCTTTTTAGTCGTACTTACTCTCGTTAGCTCCGTTTTTATTGATGTCTTTCGAGCAACGTTCTCGTAAAATTGAAAGTTTTATCATATTATGGATGTTTATAAAGTAATAAGTTTCTGTGGTGAATTAGTACTTTTTATAAAAATTGTTTTATAAAAGTATAACAGACTAAACTTGTAAATGGCGTATCTCTTCGTTATTATCCGGTTTTTTCGAGTTTCTTTAGACCCATCGATCCTTTGAAATGTAGTATTTAAAAATCATAAAACATATATGTAAATTTTAAATAACAAAACAGCCCCTAACGATAATTGATTACTAAATGTGTTTAAAACTTGTTTTATGTATTAATTAGTTTAGTAGTTTACTTTAAAAAAACTAATAACCATATTTTACATATGTGGTACTTATAATAAAGTCCAATATCATCCCTAGTCCTTGTAAATTCATTGTAACAAGTTTAACCCTTTTACTTTCATTATTCACATATGTGAAGATTAAGAAAACTTATAAAACCCTAATTTAACCTAAACATGTTTATACTTAATCCATAGGTTAACATACTTCTTATTTTAACTTTTCCATGTAATATAGTACCAAATAGACATAATGAATAAGTGTATAAATTGATAAACCCAATAAAAACCCATTTTACACATTTAAAAGTCATTAGTGGTGATTTAGAGCCGTAAATACATATAACAACATAAAACATCACAACAATTAAAAGTATGAAGAATTTAGAAGACCTTCAAGTATGATGTATAGGATTTAAAAAGAATGCAAAAACCCGTGTTTAGACTTAAATCCAAGCTTTCAAGCTTATAACCCTAGATTAGGTTTCCAAAACCCTAATCTTAACTTTTTCTTCTTAATACTTGCAAATGGTGATCCAAGGCTTGAATATGACTTAATACATCTTAGGATTGATGTATAAAGGGTTGTATAATCTTAGAAAATCAAAGTGTGGATTAAGTTTGGCAAGGGTTTTGTGCCGTGGGTTTTTATGTATAAAAGAGAGAAAGAAAATGAAATTTTCAAGTATAAGAGTATGAAAATTTTACTCATGCATGCATGCCTATTTATAGTAAAAATATCTCCCTAACTTAACCATGGTTACTTTCTAACCCTAGGTTAAGCTAACTTAACAAGTTGATAAAGGTGTAAGAGATCTTTTAATTAAATATCTAGATATTTATTTACAACTTGTAAACTCTTGGTTAAATCTTGAAATTTTTGGCATAAATGCATATATAGTGATAGTTTATAATATTATTATTTTGAAGTATATGAGGTATAATCGTGGGATTCGTTTAGGCGTAGTTAGGTTTTAGAGACTTCCGGTATGCCTAAACGCATTTCAATAACGTGAAACGTAAGCATTATTTACGTAACCAATAAAAACAAGATGAAACCAATAGTTATTATATCCTCATAATAATCATATAACACTTGCTTTGATTTAAACAGTTAATAGTTTAATGCCGTGTACATTGTATTGCTCAATTTTCAGACTACGCATTGAGCTTAACAAAAATTTTTAATTAACGATTAAAATTAAAAGTGAACGCGTACGAGAAAAAAAAATAAATAGTGAAATTAAATAGTATTGTAAATGACCTGAAAATACGGAATGTTACACAATTTTTAAGATGATGACTATTTGGATTGTAATCTGATCCTAGATATGCCATTATATATATATAATCATTTGAGAAGGGTTGACTTACTATTTATTTAAGCACTGTAGCTACAGTGCTACAGTGCTGGGCTAAAAAAAGCCCAAAAAATTTAGCTCAAAAATTTGGGCCGGCCCAATTAGTTTTAAAAAAAAAAAAAAAAATTTGTTCGCACAAAATAGGGAGGAAAAAAATGTTACAAAAGTACCGACGCATTCAGATAAAAAAATACCCGCGGTAACATTTCCGAATTGACTTAAACAGTGTCATTTTACACCATGAGACAAAAAAATAAATTCGCAAAAAAAATAAAAAATAATAAAATTTTAACGCCACGCAACAACGCGTAAAACTATAAAAAAAACTACTAAACACGATACTGAAAAAGTAAACCCGCACAATTAAATATGAGACCGATAAAATCAACTCGCACAAAATTAAAAGAAAAATAAATAATTAATGACACGCAACAACGCGCGAAAAATTAACGCACCACAGTAACGTGCAGGAAAAAATAAACTTACACTATTAAACATAAAAAAACGCGCGAAAAAAAAAATAAAAAAATAAAAAAATAAATAAATTTAACGCCCTGCAACAACGCGCGAAAAATTAACGCCCGCAGCAACGCGCGGATATCTTTGCTTGTTATTATATTTAGTTAGTTCGATAGCTTGTAAGTATTATTCTAGGTGACACTACTTATGTTTGTAACTGTTTATTTTATTTTTAAGTTAGCTTAGATTATCTTTTGTTGCACGAGGTAATTATTTGGTGTTTGTGACCTTGGTTTAAAAATGCGCGCATTATTGCGCAAATTGCACGCATCATTGCATTGCATTTGAGATTTCTCATCTTGGAACCTATTGCAAAGCCATCACAAATTGCGCTCGCAATTCATCGCATTCGTTTAATGCTAGCAATAGTCGCAATTGGCGCAATTTGGAATTTGAGCTAGTTTGTAGAAATATAACAGATTGTTAAAGGGTAAATGACACAAAAAGGTATTTAACTTAAAGGTCATTTCCAATCAAGGTATCGCATTTTTTTTCTTGCATAAAAATGCATCCAACTTATATTTTTGGCCAATTTGAGTATTTTCGTTAAATATTTAACGATCACCCATTAAATTTTACAATTGAAACCCTTTACCAAAAAAAGAAACAATGAACAACAAAAACTTCAGATATTGCGAGTCATAGTAGTAATTTTCAGATAGAGGATTAGTCTTAACCTGTAATACTTAGCATCTGGGAATAATAATAATGTTAATGCAATAAGCATATAATACTTTTGCAAATTAAGAATCATTTGACAACTATACTGATACATATTTAGACTGTAATATAGCCATAAATATAAAGAAAGTTAAAAGGATTGATGTTGAGCAGTACTCTATGGAATTAAAAGCTCTATTCTAATTACTTCATTCTTGATATTCTTTGTGCATTTCGTGAATAGCCTGACATTTAGAAGTATACGCACACACAACACATAAGTGTTTTGTGCATTTGTATAAATTTCGTATATATAAGTTTAAAAAAAAAATTCTGGGGAAAAAAAACAAGTTCGAATCAGAAGATCAATCCACATGTTTAAAGAGTTAAATACACTTTCCGTGGTGGGGAGGCTTGGTGAGGGCGATGATGATTGGGTGTGGTGGCGGCAGGTGACTTGAATTGTAAAACTTGACGGGTGATCGTTAAATATTTAACGAAAATACCTAAATTGGCCAAAAAAATAAGTTGGGTACCTTTTTATGCCAAAAAAAAGGTACAGTACCTTGATTGGAAATGACATTTAAGTTGGGTAACTTTTTGTGTCATTTGCCAAAAAAAGCCCAACCTAAATATCACCATCATTTACCCTAATTTTATTTCATCAAGTGCGGCTGAATTTTACAAAGTGAGTACTAACTACTACTGAGTATATCTTGTTAATTTAATGTATATCTCATTAGTTTAATGCATAATCCCATAGTGCGGCTCAATTCTTATTGTGTGAATTAATTTGTGAACTCATATGCTAGAACTGGTATATTGCTTTCATTTAATTATGAGTAAATTTTGAATAGTTGCTACTTGTTCTTTTATTTGTTTGCTACTGATATGTTTTCCATTGATATGCTAGAACAAATATAGTTTTAAATACACTTGTTCTTTGATTAATTGCTATCGTACGTTTGCAACTTATAGTTGCAAATTATATTGTTCTTTAATTGTTTACTAGTAATATGTTGCTTTGATCTAATTCAATGCTAGAACTGATAGTTGTAAGTTCAACTAGTAACTATACTTTTATCACATTTTAACATCATATCATAACGTATATTTGTAGAATGGATTCCAATCCTTCAACCTCATCAGCCGGCAACAATAACAAGGATCCAGGTAGAAATTATGGAATTCAAGATCCAAAAATTAAAAATAATTTTACATGCACCTTATACTCAAAAGTAACTAAAGGAGGAGTGTCTCGTTTGAAACAACATTTAGTTGGAGGTTGCAGTGCTGTTTCTAAGTGCCCCGACTGTCCACAACATGTACGGGATGAATTAAGGTCATACATGTAGAGGAGGTAGATTTTGTTGAGAAGTTGCATCCACGAAAGAGAACAAAACAAAAAGGTCCTATCGATATGTATTACACTCCTAATCCAGAAGAGGAAATTAAAAGTAAGAAAAAAAGGAAGCAATAAATGAAGTATGTCGAAAAGAGCTAAGGGATAAAGCTTGTAAAGAGATTTCAAGATGGTTTTATGATGTAGGCGTTCCTTTTAATGCGACTACTTATGATAGTTTTAAGATAATGATTGAAGCTATTGGACAATTTGGCCCGGGATTAAAACCACCAAGCATGTATGAGTTGAGAGTTCCTTTGCTTAATAAGGAAGTAGGTGTTGTTGATAAGAAAATGATCGAGCATAAGAATGAATGGGTGCAAAGAGGTTGTTCGATTCTATCATACGGATGGCGTGATTCATTTATCTCTAAAGATATTATCAACTTTATGGTGAACTCTCCAAAGGGTTCCGTGTTTGTTAAATCAATGGATGTATCTGATGTCTCTAAGAATACAACTTTACTGTTTGGAATTCTTGATAAAATGGTAGAGGAAGTTGGAGAAGAGAATATAGTTCAAGTAGTTACTGATAATGCAGCTGCGTATGTTAAAGCAGGTAAGTGACTAAATGTTACAGCTCACACTCTAATGGCCTTGATTTCTCATTTACTTGCATATTATCATATTTATGTCTTGTTGTAAACTTTGTAGGAAAGCTGCTAGAAGCTGCTAGAAAGTATCTCTATTGGACCCCATGTGCGGCACATTGCTTAGATCTTATGCTGGAAGATATCAGTAAGCAAATTCCAAGGGTAAGAAGTTGTCTTAAGATGGCTATGTTCGCGAATGGATATATATACAACTTCGTTGGTCTAGTAAACTTGATGAGAAAGTTCACAAACCAGAGGAATTTGCATAGACCTGCAATAACTAGATTTGCTACATCTTTTATTACTCTTCTTCAAATCTACAAAAAAAAAAGATAACTTGAGGAAGATGATTACTTCTCAAGAATGGTTGGAAACTAAGTGGTCAAAGGAACCAAAGGGAAAAAATTGAAAGCTTACTTTTTAAAGGAATCATTTTGGAAGACCGTCGTATACACTCTTAAGTTGACGGGACCTATTGTTAGTGTGCTTAGAATGGTCGACGGGGAAAGAAAACCGGCTATGGGTTACATTTATAAAGCTATGCAGAATGATAAAGATGCTATTTGCAATAGCTTTCCGAATCGGGATGATCTTTATAAGAAAACAATTGCCGCGGGTTTTTACTTAAACCCGGCCACCTTTTATGATAATAAAAAAGAAGCAACTTCTGACAAAGTTAAGGATGATTTACTTTCTTGCATTGAAAGGTTATCACCTAATACGGATTTGGAAGACGACGTTAATAGAGAGCTAGTTGCATATGAAACTGCGATTGGACACTTTGGTAGAGCCGTGGCTATCAGGCAGAGAAAGAATATGGCACCAGGTAAAATAAAGGAATACAAACTACATTAAATTATATATATCAGATATGTGATTCTTGATTTCTTTCATTTTACTTCTTTTAGCTTACAATGTTTTGCATCTTATAGCCGACTGGTGGATAGCATACGATGCTTCAACTCCAAACTTGCAAAAGTTTGCCATAAAAGTTCTTAGCCTTACTTGTAGTGCTACAAGCTGTGAAAGAAATTGGGGCGTCTTTCAACATGTAAGTTTCCTATTAATATAATAATGAAAATATGTTTCAGTTATAAAATATTATATAACATACATTTTGTATTTTCCGCAGTTACATACTACGAAACAAAATAGATTGGCACAAGGTAGATTGAATGACAATGTTTTTTGTGAAATTTAATCGTGCGTTAGAACGACGATATAATAAAGAGGGGAATGTCGACCCTATTATTTTGAATGAAATTGACGATAGCAACGAGTGGTTGACGGGGAGAATGGAATATGACAGTGAAGATGGTGATGATGATTCAGTGTATGTTGATGAAGAGCCTAGTCATTTTACTAGATCAACAAGACAATGTGATGTTGGATCATCAAGGGCTCGTAAAGGAAAAGGTCTCGCTCAAACTCCCGTATCTAGTAGACCATCCAAACCCCTTGTGCTTGAAGATGAGGATGATATGGAGGAAGATATTGGAGTGTCTTGTGATGAGGCTGATGAACCTGTGTTAGAGTTTGATGATGATGATTTTGGTGACTATTAGCTGATTAATTTTGTTTCTTTTGCTTTGTTTATCTTAAACTCTTAGTATCTTCTACTTTGTTGGTAAGTATTTTGCGTCATACTCTTCTTTTGACTTGTTGGGTTCATTGCCTCTATGTTTGCCTTAAGAATTTTGTTTTCCTTATTCCTACTCTTCATAATATTTTAGCTCATTTGTATGCACAAGTTATCATGTCTACTATTTTTGTTCTCTGACAAGGACCAATGTAACCATAACTTTTTATCCAGTTAATTTCTCGTTCAAGATTATTTTAGAACTAATTCTTAGTCTATCTTGTTTTTAAACCCTTTTCTCTTGGTTTTGTTCACTCTAGAAGCAAAACTGAACATGTCTCCTTTGAAATGTTTTAAATTCTAGTTAGGTATTATTCCATATTCCAAAGATTATCCATGACAGAAGTTATAATGTTAAAAAAGTATAGTTGGAAGTGGATCAGTAGGTGATAATGTACTATGATAAATATATCTTTTTTAATACTAAAAGCATTGTGTCTAAATTGCGCTCGCAATCGCATCACACATCACGCATTGGCCATTGGGACCTTTAGCGCATCGGATCGCAAAACGCAATTCTAAACCAAGTTTGTGACAACTCGTATTTTTTAGGTCATTACACGTCCCTAAACTTGAAACTATTTACTTTGAATGTTTACATATTTACTTTGACGTGTAACCGTTAAGTTAAATCGCGTAATCCAGAAAACAACTTTTAACAAAGATAGGTTTATGTCAAATATGTGTTATATGACTTTTACAAACATAAATTATAAGTTAACACATTTTATTTTGCAAGTTTTACATAAACGCTTGAATTTTCTGATTTAGTTCATGCATGCATAAATTAACCATCACCACCTTACTTATATATACATATACATACATAATAAATCAAAATACAAAATTTGAAATTTTTTCTCCCTTTCCTTGCCATATGTCGCCCGAATAGAAAAATGAATTATTATAATAAATTGGGGGGGGGTTATATAAGGGGGGGGGGGGGGGGGGGGGGGGGGGGGGGGGGGGGGGGGGGGGGGGGGGGAAAAAAATATATATAAAAAAATTTAAAAATATTATTTTTTTTTTAGTATTATGGGGATTTGGGGGTGTGGGGGGGGGGGGGGGGGGGGGGTTTTTTGTTTTTTTTGGGGGGGGGGTTTTGTTTTTGTGTTTTTTTTTTTTTTTTTGTGTTTGGGGGTTTGTTGTTTTGTGGGGGTTTTTTTTTTTGTTTTTTTTGGGTTGGTTTTTTGAAAATTTTGTTTGATATGGGGTTAGGTTAATATTTAGTAGGTTATGGTGATGATAGTGGGGGTAGTATGGGTGTTAAAGATTTTTAATGTATAAGGGGGTAAAGGTAATAATTTGGTTTTTTGTAATATATATTTAATGTTAGATGGTTGTGGATATAGTGATAAAAAGTTTGGAAAGGGTTGAGGTTAGTTTTGGGTTTTGTATTTTTTAGTATTGTGAGATTGATAATTGGGGGATATGTGATTTTGTGTTATCTCCTCCCCCTTGTCTCAACCCATGACTCACCTCATAGACACAAAAAAATTAGCTTTGATCTTTTAAATATTTACAAGAAGATAGGGGTTTAGTGTTAATCATTCAAGTATGGGTTATTGGTGTGTAATACTTGTTAATTCATCTACTAATCTTGTTAAGGTGCCCATTTAACATTCAATTTCATTCATATATTTGTGATAACATCACTGCATCCATGTAATTATATCCCCACAGTTTTATTTAAATGTTTTTCTAACAGAACTAAGCAAAACACTTTAACATGTCTTACGAAATACTATAATGGATAATAAAAATATGGATCTACATTTATTTCACATATGCTAGTCATTTTATAAATTTCTTGATGATATAATAGCTTTGTTGTTAAATTGGATGTTTATAGATTTAAACTAGTTAAGATGCATTTTATGTTCATGTTCTTGAATATATTGTTGTTCATGATAAATTGGTGAAAGGAATTAGGTTAGTATGGAGTTGTTGTTGTGATGTAAAAATCATGAAAATCGGTGGAAGGGACTAGGCTAGTATAGAGTTATAATTTGTGGGTGAAATAAAGTGGTAAATCAGACTTTACATACTTGTTGTCCGAATGTATTCATAGTGTTTTCGGATAGTAAATCTCATTTTGAATAGTTGAGGCCTTGAAAAATAGATAGTAGACTTAAATACCTACGCGTGGATATAAAATTCGTTAAATCGAACTTAAAACGAGTGAGTTATGACCAATTGAAGTTCAGGTAAAAACTAGTAAATTTTTCTGGCAAAACTGTTTTTACATACATTTTGTACAGAAATTCAGTCACGTCTTTGACTCACATTACAGTGTCCGAGTCGGGGAAAACCATATGAACTCGTAGTACATGTTTTTACGCAAAAAATGTTATGCACGTCCAATCCATGAATCCTAAAACAAGGAAGTTACGCCCTTTTGAAGTCGGACTAAAAACTGAGTTTTATAAACTTCCTGCATGAATTTTCCTAATAGTAAGTGAGCTGATTGAAATATAAAATGGTATTTATGGGCGTTTCGGAGTCCGAATGAGCTATAAAATCCTTACTAAAAGTTATAGTATTACTTAAATATTTTCCATACGCGTCGGAAGTTTTCAAAAATATTAATAAGCAAATAGGATTTATTAAAGTTTGTTTCTTGGGAATAATTGTAAAGTATATAATTATGAATAAAAATGGCGAACTTGACGTATTGACTTATAAAACTAAAACGTAAACTTGTAGGTGGTGATATAAAGGTTATAAAAATATAATTGCATCACTTTATATCATTTGCATAATCCTAAGTCGACCCATTATTTATTAGGTCGCTTTCCGGACTTGTTGTGACGTTCCACTTATTTGATTTATTCCTAAATCAATACTATCACTTGAGGTGAGTTTATAGCCTTGCTTTAACTTGTTTATCACTATTTTACAAATCTCTGAGGAGATACATTGCTTGTTTTACATTTAGACGCAAGTACTTTTTAAATGATTACAGATTATTCTAAGTAGCGATAACCCACTATGACCACTATCATGAACCATTAATTACTTTGTGTAAGCGCGAGTGTTATAAATAAATCTATTTGGGATTGACATCCCCGTTCGGGTAAGTAGCGCTTACTAGTTTTGGAGGTACCGAACTAACGAACGTATACCATGTCGGACTTTAGGAGTTGCGGGTTGAACACCTACACGGGCACTTTACTTTGCATTGATTTGCATACATAACTTTGTTGTAGCTTCGGTGTTATGAGCTTAGCGCAATCATAATTACCTTTTGTGATATTGTATGTGTTACAGTTATCATACACTTCAAAATCTTGCGGTTCAACCTTATTACTTAATTAAACCTATGAACTCACCAACTTTATGTTGACATTTGTAAGCATGTATTTCTTAGGTGCTTAACTCGGTATGACGTATTTGAAGTGCATTGGGTCATCATTCATTCAAGACTATATTTTTCATGGATTTCTCTTGCACTAATTTATCCTCGTTGTTATTAAATAAAACCTATGGATTTTCAGATCTGATTGCAAAGCTTGGACAACTTGTTTTAAACTCATTTACTTTAATGTAACAACGAGGCTATCTTTTATCGACTCATGTAGAGGTTGTAGGATCGATATACCTTAGTATAATAAACCTTTAGCCTGTAAAGGATGTTACTTCCTTGAATAAATCCAAGTCGATAACAATAAAACACTGATGTAATACAATTAACTATGCGGAAACTAGTTAACAGTATCAAGAAGAACACACAATAGTTTATCCAACGATTTCTATTATAACCCTTTTGAATCTGCCTAAGTTGCAGATCCCTAATACAATACTAATACTTCTAAACAATGCTTTTTGTTGTGTTTGTTGTTCGTGTTCTCTGTGTATATCTCCTAATACCTTCCTAGAGATCCTTTTATAAACATAAGGATAACTCTAGTAGGTGTACAGTCCTTGTATGACACAAATACTAATTAATACTAATCACTAATGTAACTGTTACATGATAACTACTAATGTAACCGTGATCCTTTAAAGTTCCTTTAACAACGGCAGTACTTTGACTTTTCCTTATTAAGCAGGCAGTACTTTGATCTTCAACTTAGCAGTACGTTGACCTTCTGACTTGTATTTCCTAACAATCCTCCCCTAACTTGAACTCTACTTGCTTGACTTCAAGTTTCTTGATGGTTGGACATCTTTCTTCAGCATCAATACAAGTCTTCAATCTTCTAGATATAATCTTCTAAGCAGTATCTTGTATACAATCTGTTTGAGTATCTTGAAATGAAACCTCTCGTCTTGAGCATAAACATTTCTTCAAAAATTCTTTGTCTTTGCATCAAACAGATTGTTCTTCAATCAGCTGCAGGTCTTCTCAGCAACATAAATGGTTTTTATGAGCCTTTACCAAGTAGCCATTCACTCTTGGGCTAGTCAGTTCTTTGGTACCTAGAAAAGGTAATAATCCATGGTGAACTGAAAACCACACTTCACAACTCAAAATGAATCAAGTGTGTTTGAATACTAAAGGACTTTTGAGAGGTAAGTCATTATAACCAAGAACGGATTTGATAAGACTTTACCTGTAGCCCGTTTGGCTCAGGACTAGCACTCTCATTAATAAAACATTGGTGAGTTTGAGAACATATAGATTGAGCAAACATTAAAGCTATCAACGATTTGAGTTCTCTTACCATAAGCCGTTTGCTCTAGATTAGCCAATACTCAGGGCAAATTACCATGTTGTATTGATCACCATAC
Source organism: Tanacetum coccineum (assembly GCA_026074375.1). Classification (NCBI taxonomy): domain Eukaryota; kingdom Viridiplantae; phylum Streptophyta; class Magnoliopsida; order Asterales; family Asteraceae; genus Tanacetum; species Tanacetum coccineum. The sequence continues at coordinate 64,753 of BQNB010001357.1, read as the reverse complement.
CATTTTGGTAAATAGTCAACCATCAACAAAGATTTGAGAGTGACTTTACCAAAACTGTTTGATTTGGACTAGTCAATTCTTATATCTGTTAGATATGGTGAATTGATTACCATTTGCTGTGTGATGGTTAATCAACACTCAATCCCTTAAAACAGTTTTATATTCAAACATTTTTGCCTTAAACCTTTTTGCACACTCAAAACTTCAAACTATTTCAAAAACAACTTTTTAACTAGCAGTACTTTCAACAAAGTACTGTTTGTTTTAAACTAGCAGTATTTTGAATAAGGTACTGCTTGTTCACAGTAATCCTTTTATCAAAACAAATATATCACAATAAAAGAAAATTTTGATAAATCATACTCAGTTGTTCATCACCACTCAGTTGTCCATAGAATAAACAAATGTATCAAAGTGATAGCAATGTCACTCTCTTCTTCAACTTCCATACCATGATCTAGCATCCTGATCATCAACTCTCTTGATAAAGGATATCGTCTTTCTGTCAGCATATGAATCATTGTACCATCCTCTAACTCTAATGTATGCACTCCTGAAGATTCATTAAGTCTCCATCTTACAATTTCCCAATCTTCTTGATTCTTCCAGAAGTCATCATCACTTGTTGTAGACGTCTCCCAAATAGTTTGTAATATCACACCAACGTAATCAATCCTAACCCGGTTTTTGGGTGAATAGCTATATAATAGTCTTGTACAACCAGATATAGATGATGTAGATCCTGTCTATCCAAAATGTGCAGTATCTCCCATAGAGTGTCGAAAGCTCTGAAATGAGTATTCGCTCTATAAATCATGAGATACTCTCCATCGGGTGAGTCAATGACCTTAAATTCTGTAATCATAGAGATTGCTTCCAGTGACTCTCTATCTTGTGCACTCTTCTCAAAGTCTACAATCCTAAGATAGTTTCTGAGCAAAACAATTGTGTCATCTGTCCTCATTTAAGCTTTTTTTTGATGGCATGTTCTGTTCTTCTATGACTGTAACTTTTCTCTTCCTTAAGAGTCTCTTTGCATCTCTCTCCTGTAACATCTGCTTTTCTTTTTCTGAATCAATTGGAATAAAATCTTTGAAAGAATCTTTGATGGATTCTTGAACTTTATCATACAGTTCCTTCATTTGTGGATACTTTAGTTTTTGCAAATTCTTGTATCCTTGACCCTTTAAGAAACTCATCATTTGATTCCTTTCTTGTACAAGAGATGTAGGTTTCTTCGAAATAGTCTTTGGTTTCTTCAAAGCTTCCAACCTTTTTCTCTCTTCTTCTGCATCCCATTCTGCTTGAATCTTTCTAGCAACTTCCTCATCATTTTTAGTCTCCAAAGCTCTGATTTGTTGAAGAGTTAACTTCTTCTTTTTGGGCTCTTCAATCAATATCCCTTTACCTTTTTCTTTTGGGTCAGACGCTTGAATTGGCTGTTGAGGTTGAGATTGCATAAGACCAGGAATGCTTAAGCCTCTTGGTCTATTGAGATTAGCAAGAAATTCATCATCTTTGAATTGTTCTTCAGGCTCTTCTTCTTGAGTTGGACGAATTGGACTTGAAGGACCGGCTTCATCTTCAAAATTTAAAGTCCTTGGAGTAACAGCACTTTGTCTAGCAGTACTTTGAATCTCTTCCAAATCCAACTCTTCAGTATCCCCACTTTTTACATCAGAAGCATCCTTTTCTTCTTCAATATCGACCTGTTCTGTTTCATCACTCTTTCTTTCTAATGCTTCTGTTTCATCACTTTTTCTTTCAAAGTCAGGAGTAACAGCAGCCTCTGTAGCATCAAAACCTTCATAAACAAAGGCTGTATGGTCATCTTGATCATGATGCTCTTCAGACAAATTACTTTCATCTTTATTCCTCCCCAGTTTGACTGAAGACATCTTCTTCCTTTGCTTCTTTCTTCTTTGTAGAATACTAGTAAACTTAAGATCAAGCAAGAACAAGAGTGAGATGTGGGTTGGATGTTAGAGAGAAACTTGGATGGAATTTGATTAACCTGGGGTTGGTAAATTGGTCCTTGACTAAAATTATTACCCCGATTTTGGTTAAAATTGTTCCCCCTAATTTTGGTTGAATTGATCCCACCGATTTTTGGTTTTTTTGATGGTTTTGCTTATGAGGAAAACCGGAGGTCGAATTTGGTTTTGCAACCATTGAGGTCGGTGGCACTGGTAATTTCCTTGATTGAAATTAGCCGCAGCGGCTTGAGAAACGTAAGCTTGAATATTGTCATGATAAACATTGCCATCGGTGGCGGGACAACTTTGATATGAATGAGCTCCTATATCCGCATATTCACACAACTTGCCTCGATCGCTTTTACTGAACGCTGGAGTTTGGTGAGGCGGAGCTTGGGATTTGATTTTGCTTATCAAGTAGCAATGGTTTTGACCATAGACTTTTGAGTTTCGTAGACATCGGTAGAGATACCGGATGTGGAAGTGCTTGCACTCACTTTAGCAACAACGGGTTTGCTTCGTGAATTGCAAACTTTGGATTTGCTCTCGATGATTTTTAGACATTCTCAGGGCATTTTATCCAAAAAGTTACCACCAGCGGCGGAATTCAATGAATCTTGATCATTTGTGTTCAAGGCATTATAGAATGTATCGAGTTGATGCAATTCTGAAAACCCATGATGCGGCATGCCAAATAAGATATTGAAACGTGCCCATGTGCTTCATAAACTATTCGTCAAATCTTTGCTGAAATCTCGTGATTCCATTCTAAGAATTTGTCGTTTTAGAAGGGGGAAAGAATTTGTTAATGAATTTTGACACAAGATCATCCCATGTAAGAATCGATTGAGAAGGGTTCTTTTGTCACGAGTCCAAATCGAGTATGCTCCCATCAAGGGAAAATGGGAAAAAGCATAAGCCTTACAAAACCGACGTACTCGGGATCGTTCGGGAACTTCATCGAGAATGATCTGGTGAAAATAATGGATTTGAGCATGTAGTCTTCTTTATCGTGTCCAAAAAAATTGCTTGTTTTGAACAAGGTAAAGCATACCATGCTTAATCTGTGAAAATTGTAATGCGCGTTGAAATGGGAACAACGATGCTTCCTCGTTAACCCTGGATGGGTGCTCGAGCAATTGAGCCATAAGTAGTAACGAATTATCGTTGCCATCAAAACAATGGGAGGATTGAAAGAATTTCTTGATTGTTTATTTGTTCTCAAGATTTTGGTGATTCAAAGAATTTTGTCGGACCTTAGTTGTTGTCGACGTTTACGGGCATTGAGGAACTGAGTGCGCATGCAACAAACTAGAAATTAAAAAGAAAATTTACAACACTAGTTTTTTTTTTTGGTTTTTTCAATGATAATTCACATGTATTATACAGAACAAAGAGATAAGACAACTTCATGTATCAACAAATAAGCTACTTACTACCGGTAGCTGCTCAAAATGATAAACACACAGTGAGCGGAAGGAGTAGGAAATAGCGCGAAGCTTATTTCTCCTTTCGTGTCGTAGTTCCTTAAACAACCCTCCTTATACCCCTTTTTTAGTTTGTTTACTTTTCAAGGTAACCCGTACGTCCGTAAAGACACAAATGGCAAGTATTTTTGGAATCTTTTGTTCGAGTTGGGAACCAACAAGGTTCACCGAAGTTATTTATGATAATACCTCAATTGAGAATATGTAATTTTGGTATTTTTACCAATTTGTGTATTTTATTTCTTTGTTTTTATGGACCAATTTTTTTATATTTTTGGTTTTTCTTTTGTTTTTATAATGATAATTATACCTGTAAAAAGAAAATGAAAAAATATTTTTGTACTTTTTTATAATTTTATAGAAGAAAAAAATTCACAGATTCAAAACACAAAATTGTCAAATGTAAAGATCATCGTTTTCCAACATCCAGCCTCCCGGCAAAAGCGCGCCAAAAAAATTTGTTCGTCAATAATAGTATATATAAAATATATAAAGTCCAACACTCAACCAATTACCTTTGCACAAGGAATGGTTAAAAGTTCACCAAAATAAAATATATATGTAGCCGGAAGTATGATTCCCGGGTCGTTTTGTCCCAACGAGGCTTGAATGGAAAATCGAATCACGAATTGATAAACGATGGATGAATATTTCAGGTGTAGTGCTTGGTTTTCCTATTTCTACAAAGTTAAATAAGCCAAAAGAAAAATAAAACCTAAAAAAACGGAAGCTAAATAACCTAATGAACCTCAAACGGGTGCGAAAAACAAGGTCTAAAAACCTACAATGTTTTGCAAATTAAAAACCCTATAACAAAATTTAAAATCTAAAAAATGATCCTAAATGACAAATAACGAAATTTTAAAAAACTAGACTAAAAACGGAGGCTCGTTTGACCCAAAAACGAGTCAAACGAGAACCGTGGACAAATCGTCGTTCTTTAGAAAATTAATTTTTGAACAAAAATGAACCTACGAAACTATTAACATTTTTTTCTACAAAATATATGAAAAAATAAAATTTTTAAAAAAAGGTTTATATATTTTTCTGATTAATTTTTTGTTTTTTTATGCATTTTTAAGATTTAAATGATTAAAAACTACAAAAACAATCCTAGAGCTAAAAATATTAACCTAAAATTTTTATAAAAATTACACTAAGTGGAGAAAAGTTCAGAAAATAAACAAAAATTAAAAAGCCCAAATTTTATCTAATGGTTAAAGCTTAATTAAACTAATTAAAACTAAACCTAACTAATAATTAAACTAAAACTAACAAGGACTAACAATGGACTAACGACAGGGACTATTTGTGACAAAAGACCAAAATAAATTCTTTTTTTCCTACCCTGACCCAATCCTGCTTTAGTCCAAGTCCCGCCAAAAGTGCTGAATCAAAAAGCGTTTTTAGCCAAAACGCAAAACACGAAAAAAAAAGAAAAAAAAAAGAATAAAAAAAAAAAAAAAAAGAAATATATTAAAAAAGTTTGTTCACACATGTTTTTAAGCAACTCTAATAAAGACCCCTTGCGAAAATAAGCACTTTATAGCTCCAAAAAGCCAATTTAGGCTGCTGCTTGCAGAAAGTTGCTTAAATTTTTGGGTTTGGTATTTTGGACACTATAAACTCAAATTATAAGCTCAAATGTGAAAAAGGTGAGATGTTTTGGAAAGCTTATATTTTGCTTAATCTATTCCAAAAAGCTTTTACAACCAAACACCCCTTAACTTAACTCAATGCATCAAAAAGTAGTAATACTCAACATATTTTCTTAAATAAGCCAAATTCAAAATAAGCAAAAATCAAACACCAATAATGCCAAACTTAAAATGTGGGGCTTTTGAAATAAGCTCACAATTAGCTCCCTTATTAAGCCCACCTATTCACTTTTTTAAATAAGCCACTGAAATAAGCACAATAAGCACAAATGACTACACTACTATTTTTTGGATTTTAATGAAAATAAGCACTTTTAGACCTAAAATAAGCTACTGAAATAAGCTCCACTAAAGACAGTAAACGAAAATGGGCTTAATCTAAAAAACTAATGAAATCTTGAAATAAGCAGCAATAATAAGCTAATAAGCAATAATGAACCAACAGTACTAACAATATTAACTACCGGACAAACTTGAGTTAGTAACCACTAGCTTGATTTAATACCGTCTTGTTTTCTAAAAAACCTCTAAAGTTTTCAAAAGTCATTTTATTCAAGCTGATTTGATCCTAATTTGTTAAAAACAGATTATCAAATGACAACATAAGGTACTTATGAACATATTTCAATCAGTGATAAGCACTTAAATAAGCTAAATTAATCTAACAGTATTAACTACACATGCTACCAGTACTAACTAGGAAAGTTGCACAAATCATTTTTGAACTAAAATCTAAGCAGGATAAGTACTAAACAACATAAAAAGCATAAATAAGGCAAATATAAATAAAACAAATTAAGCTATATAAGCAGTTCTACAGTATGTAGAAAATCGAGAAAAAAAGAGACTTACAACACCCTTGCTTAAACAGGGCTGCTTAAGCTTTTACAAGTTGATCTACAAGCTCTGCTTGGTCAAAGGACAAGCTAGTAATGTCCATAAGCACATCCTTTGTTTGCTTATCATCCAAAAAAGTAAGCTGTGGTATTTTTGGGTGAATTTTTTTGATTTCTTCTTAACTACTTAACCTTTTTAAGTTACTTAGTGAAAACAGCTTATCATTAAGCTATATTGAAAGCTTTATTAATACACAGTTAAACACTGGAATAATAACTTGAGAACCTGTAATCAAAGACAGAGAAAACTATACCAAGCATAAAATGTGCGATTTACCAATATATAATATGAATTTAGGGTTCAACTCGATAGATAGGATGAAAGAATTGTTAAACTCATTAGGTTTATGCAGGTTTATATAGAAGAATACCTATATTAAATATTGAACAAGTTTTATTTTCAAAAATAATTAAAAACTTTTAAGTTTTCTGGACCTGGGCGTTTGACGCCGTCAGGATTGGTGTGACCCCGTCACAGGTGTCGTAGTGACGGCGTCGAGTGTTAATCGCGACGCCATCTCCACCGTCTGTGAAAACGAATTTTTTGTTTTTGATGAAAAATTTCCTGCACTTGATTCCATAAGTTAGTTTCTGTATAAATTATTGTATAAAACCTGAGAATTAACAATTCAGTCATATGAGTCGATATTGACGCGAATTAATATAAACAATTCATTTAACATGTTTGAATTTGGCTCAAAAGCCGAATAAATTCCCCTACACTTATTGTTTGCAAAATACATTTGATTGAAATTAAGACGAGGTTAAAGACAATGCAAAGCATGATTACAAGATAATTCAAACATAATAAAACAAACATTGAAGAATTAAAACACACATGACACTCCTAATATGCAGGAAAAGAAAATTGGGTTACCTCCTAAGAAGCGCTTTTCTTTATTAACGAGTCTTGTAGCTAGACTCGAAGCCACACGTCCTTACGTGACTTCTCCTTCGTCATCTACCCCTGTTAGGTATTCGGGTCCAATCTTTAGGCATTCCTTATAAAATCCTAGTATCTTGCTCATCACATACTTTACTCCTCTTCTCTTATCTTCTTCATTCCTAAGATAGACTGATTTTGTATGCTCTTTTTCTAAGTCTTACAGAGAATCGTATTGTTCTATCTTATGGGGCATCTTATCGGCAACTTCATTGGTTCCTCTAATGAATCTAACAACACCTTTAGGTGGGTCATGAATCATGTTGGATATTTCTATAAAAGGTCTCCCAAGTACCACCTGTGATAACCAAGGGTCTAGAATTGAACTAATATCCTCGACAATCATGATGTCTATGACATAGGTAAAGTTTCCAACGAAGACATGCATTCCTTTGATCCTACCCATGATATTGATAATTTCTCCATTCGCATCTTCCTTAGGGTTAAGTTTTCTTCTCATGATCCAGTTGTACATCATTCGGATCATGATGTTAAGAGGAGAGTTGAGGTCAATGTAAGCCTTTTTGATATGCGCATGTCCAATATTGCATAGGATCTTAAGTTTATAGGGGCATCCTTCTGTAATAATAGGGTTTCTAAGAAATATTGAAGGGATTGGGCCACTCATTAGGTACCTATGGTAGGTCAGTTCATCTCTAGTTGGGAAAGTGTCAAAGTACTCTACTACTGGTTCTTTAGTTGTCGCCCCTTCTACTTTATGGGGATCCTCATTTTGGGGTTCATCATCTCGTATAATCTTGATGAACATTACTTCATCATCATCCTCTTTAGAGCAGATAAATTTTGTATTAGAAGATTGGGGGACTAATTCGAGCGATTTGAGCATCGAGTTTAGTTTTCGCACTTGTTCAGTGGAGATGGAGGCGAATGGATTAGGTTGTGGGTGTGGGTTAGAGTTGGTGTCTCCGGAGTTATCTTCTTCAAGATCGACTTCGGGTCTATTAACTTGAGATTCTTTGGGCTGCTTGGGGTGGATTGTGATGGTGTTAATCGAACCATGGATTTGTGTTGAGCATTCTGGGTCCATTGTTGGGTAGGAATGAGCAGACGAAACTAGATGGTTCCCTAATTTTAGGTTTTTAACCGTATCACTAGGCAGTGTGCTCGCTATTCGGTTAGTGATGGCCTTCAGCACAGTGTCAATTTTGTTGGTCCTCTCGCTTTGTTGTTGTTTGAAATCAGCTTTAAACTTGGATAGTCTAGCGTCTTGAGATGCCATAAATTCAGAAACCAGTCCTTCAATATTTGATTGATTGTTGAAATTTTGAGGACGGTTGTTAAAGGACAGTTCAGGATTGAACCGTTGGGTTGGAACTGGTTAGATGGGTTTGAGAGATTATTTTGGGAGTTTTGAGGTTGTGTACACCTAAGGTTCGGGTGACTTCTCCATGACAGATTGTAGGTGTCACCAATATTGTTTTTATCGGGTTTAAAGGTATACCACTTACCTCCCGCTTCATTAGTACGTGAGGATACGTATTCAACGAAGGCTTGTTCAGGGTTTTCCATGCAACAATGAGTGTCGTGGGGACCACTGTAGATTTCACATGGGGTAGTGATTTTGTTCACTTGGGTAGGTTGCGTCAGAGCAAGATGAGCTTCCATCAAGCGTTGGACTTGATTTTTGAGCTCGATTAGACGGCGGTCAGATGTACTCAGGACATCTTGAGGCAATGCAATTGCCTTGACCGGCTTAGCGAAATCCCTTGGGTCGTTCCAACTTTCGTTGTCATAGAGGGCGAGGTCCTCTAATATTGCCTAGGATTCTTCGGGGTTGAGGTCACGAAGCTTACCACCAGACGACTGGTCAATGGTTTGTCTTGTGACGGGATTGACATGGTCATAAAAAATTTATACTTGGAGCCAAAGATCGAGGCCATGATGAGGGACTTTTTGGAGTAAGTCCTTGAAACGAGTCCATGCTTCGAATAGAGATTCTCCATGATGTTTGTTGGAACATCAGGATATCATTGAGGAGTTTTATGATCCTTCCCGGTGGAAAGAATTAAGCAAGGAATTGGGTAGTAAGATCCTCCTATGTGGAGATGGATCCTGGTGGAAGGCGTTCAAGCCAATTGCTAGCTTGATCGCGTAGGGAAAATTGAAATAAACCCAGGCGCGTTCTTTCCCTGTTTTCACCATCAAGGTCAAGTGAGTCCACAAGTTTAAGGAAATCCTTTAGGTGTTGATTTGGATCCTCAGACCATAGTCTGTAGAATGAGCATCCATTTTGCACCAATCGGATGGTGTCGGATTGAAGAGGTACCACGTTGTTCCCTTTGAGGAGCTCGATGGTATTCCTATAGCCCTCGTGGCTTGGTCTAGAGTAATCTCCTAGAGTACGGATAGGATTCTTGTCTCCCATGGTGGTTGACGAGAATGGGTTACGAAACAATTAACACGAAGAAAAGATAAGCTACAAGAAAGCTAATATGTGGAGTTTAAATTCTTACTTGAAAGGATTCAAGAAAGTAGAACTAAGCTAAACTATTATCAATACCTAACTATTCCCCAGGCGGCAGCGCTAAAAACTTGATGTATGGTTGTCGTATGACTTCTACACGAGAAGTTCTACAACTCCCTAGGCAGTGCACCTAATCGTTGTAGTGTAGTATGGGCAAGACTCGGGGTTGTTTATCGTTCACTCGAGGAATAGGTTAGGAAGGCTTGATCACGGTCTAACAAAATTCTAGAGGTTGAGGGAAGATTATTTTTGTATTTTTGTATTTTATGGAAAGCATGTAAATCATATAATTGGAGAGAGTGGTTTGGTTTTATCTATTAAACTAAATAATAATTTAAACTAATGGTGATAACAATAAGATAAAAGATTGTGTCTATTTAATCATGTAATACTCCCTAGATTGCTTCTCTTAGTGTTGTTACTTTGTACACATAGATGATCTATGTAATTCTACTTCCAAAAAGCATGAAACGAATTACACGAACCCGCCGTCTACTTAAGTATTGCCTCACTTAGCAAACGCACAAGCAAGGTAGTATCACAGACTATAACACTGCCCCTAGATTTAACTAAGTGCATTAAAAATACATTAAAAGTGGATCAACCATATTAGGGGGCAAGGTAGTATGAAGACTGTTACCCGATGGTATCCTTTCTACAGAATCACGTTTCCCTAGACATATCAACAGCGATTATAAACAGAAAGATAGTTTTCTAAGACCTACCGTGCACATCCATCACAAGAAGCAACATCACTAAGATCAACATTCTAGGTTTCATACAATCATAAATAAACACAATGATAGGTTTAGCCAAACATGTTAAAAGAATAAGCAAGAACGAATAGATCAAGTACAACACATAGACATATTGAATGATTAAGTAAACCTTACTTGATTAAAACACGAATTGGAAGAAGTACAATAGGGTTTTTAGGCCCTAAAATCGTCTCCTATAGCTGCTAAACGAACTAGGGTTCGTACCCTCTTTTTATTCTAAAGTTACACACTCAAAACCTTAAATTCGGGTTTGTATATATAAGAAAATCAACGCGATAGCGTCGCATTTTAATCATAAAAAAGAATTCTCTACAACCGTTTGAGTCGGTTGGGCTGAACGCCCCCCCCTTTTTGGTTTTCCCCCCCCCTTGAAAAATTTTACGGTCGTATACTTAGTGATATTTTGTGACGGCGACTGGTATGGCTTTGAACGCCGTCTCCAGGCTCTGTGATCACAAATCCTCAAGAGTCTTGGTGTTGGTTTGTAATCTCGTCCGTTTCTTCTCCAAATGAGCCTAAGTCACGTGTAATTCATCTAAATGTCTTCTAAATGCGAAATACCTAAAAAGGAATGATTAAGTACCTGTTTTGGGCATAAACACATGATTTTGGTGGTTAAACGACACCAAAAAAGTGTATAAAATGACACCTCGTCAGTTCTAGTGAGAGAAAGTAACAAAGAAAGAAATATTAGATTGTGTGTGAGAAATGAATCAACCCACACCCTCTCTATGTGTGAGAGGGTATTTATACATAAGCATGTGGCCGGCCATGGGCCTCTTAATAGGCTTTTCATGGGCCTTTATCCCGATTAGCTTTCTATCTTAACCATTTGATTAATCTACGAGTTATGACTAACTATATTGGAAGTGACCAATACTTTTTGTATTCCTAACAACTTGAGATCTTAGAGTTCTCTCGTTGAGATATCCTATGACCGTTCTATGGGGAAATCTTTAGATTCCTTGATATGGAGAATTTCTTTGTTTAATGGTTCATTTTCCTTGTCTACTACATTTTTTATTTGATTTTCTATAGTTTGGATATCTATTATATCATCATCTACTAAAGGTGATTATTTAGGAGGGGGAATTTTTTCGAATCTTACATTTAAAGATTCTTCGATCCTCATGGTTTCTTTATTTAGAATAATATAAGCTTTACTATTAGGAGAATAACCAAGAAATAATCCTTTGGTACTTAGGGTCGAATTTAGTAAGATAATCTTTTGTATTAAGAATAAAATATTTACTATCAAACACTTTAAAATATTCTAACGAATGCTTCTTACCTTTGAAAAGCTCATAAGGAGTTTTTCCAAGTAAAGGTCTAATTAAAATCCTATTTAAGATATAGGTGGAGGTGTCGACGGCATTACACCAAAACTTTTAGGGATAGATTGTTCATTAAGCATAGTCTGACTCATTTCTTGTAAAGTCTGGTTTTTACGTTTAACTACCCCATTTGATTGTGGAGTACGTTGAGCCAAAAAGTGGTGAATGATACCGTTAGCATCACAAAAAGCTCCAACTTGTACTTCATTATCAAATTTCTGACCTTGATCCGTATGAATTGAAATAATAGGGCAACACTTTTGGACTTGAATTTTCTTAATCTCGACTATTAAGGAAAGAAGAAAGAAAAGCTCTCTAGCCCAAGATTCACTGCGAAGGAACAAGCTAAAGGCTTTCGAAAGATAGTAGAGTGAGTTTCCCCGAAGCAAAGAGAAGAGAAAGGAAGAGTGTCTTCATGTTTAATTCTATCAAATCTTCTGTGGAGTAGGAGTAGCACCTAGTTGAGTAGGCAAGTAATTCTTTCACTAAACAAAATTTCAAAATCGTCAAACGCTTCATTTTTGTGTTTAAAAATCTAGTCCAAGTGTATCTTGAGTAATCATCGACAATGACCAAAGTGTAGAAGTTTCCTTCATAACTTTGAACGGCCGATGGACCAAACAAGTCCATATGTAAAACTTCTAGATACTTTGTGGTTGAAACCGTGTTTTAGCCTTATGGCTTGCGTGTACTTGCTTTTCTATGTTACAAGCGTCACAAAAATGATTTTCAAATTTTAGCTTTGGTAGAATTCTAACAAGCTGTTTAGATGATAGTGATTGAATAACTCGTATATTGGCGTGACCCAGTCTTCAATGCCATAAGGTCGAAGTATCATCTATTGAAGTTAGACAAAGACTATCTTTAGGTGAATTCCCCATTTTCATTATATAAGGACTTTTTTTCCTAGTCCCTCTTCCTATGGTAACGCCGTCTTTAAGAATTTTACTATCGGTTTCACTAAAGTGTACCTTGCACTTTTTATCACATATTTGACCTATGCTAAGTAATTTAAAGTTAAGATTTTCTACATGGCTAACATTATGAATAGTTAGAGAGTTGTGAGTAATTGTACCTTTTTTGATGATCTTGATTTTAGTGTTACTATTAAACATTACGTTACCTCCATTAATGGCTTCATAGGTTGAGAAGAGATCTTTATTGCTCGTCATATGTCTTGAGCATCCACTATCTTTGATCCATTCATCCGATTCTAATTTGACTTTTAGGCATACCTAAAATCACAAAGTAACTCAAGCATTTGGTCTCCAATATCTCATAGGTCCGTTAGCATTATACATGCCGTTTGGTTGGTTCATGTATGGATATGGTGGACAAGATCCCCAAGGACTAAAGTTGGGTGGTTGAAATTGGTATCCTTGTTGTGTTGAATAGTTCCTACCAACTTGGTGATAGTCACTTTTAGGGTATAAGGTGTTGGGTCTCCTATGGGGCATTTTGGGACGTATTTAAAATTTACTTTTTCCTAATCCTTGACCAAGTTTCAATGCTGGTTTTTGTTTCATATTTTCTATAGTGGCATTAGGCAATGATTTCTTAGTTATTTGTACCGAACTAGTTCTTTTAATTATGTTTGAACCCAAATTTTCACAAATCTATGTAGAGGGCCGGTTCTATACATCTGAACTGGCTGGTTCTCTTGCAGAGGGAACCGGCTCAGCCGGTTCTACAGTGGATATTTCCTACTTTCTTGACTCAATTTTCCTGTTTTTGTGTTGTTAGTTGAAGCTATATCCTTTGTGAATCCAAGGCCTTTTTTCTCTTTTTGTGTTCTTTGATTTTCAATCATTTCTTGCAAGAAATGGCTACTATTTTCAAACTTAGCAAGTTTTAAATAAAGTGACTCAATCTTGGAATAGAGTTTGGCACAAGACTCACATTCTACGCTAACTTCCTTATTCTTCTCTACTTGTTCTATCCTACTCTTAAGTTCACAAACCTTGTTGTCTACGATTTCATTTTTAGTTTTTAAGAGTTTGTTTTTGTTTATTATCGTAAGACTAATGTTGCATAACTTGTTGTATTCATTTTGCAATGACTCACTATCTAAGGATGAACTACTATAGTAAAGAGTGTCGAAGAGTACCTCATTGTTGTCGAGTGCCATGAGACAACTTTCATCTTTCTTGGAGTCGTCTTCTTCTTCACTATCACTCCAACATCCTTCAACAAAGGCCTTTTGGTCATTAAAGGAGTGTTTGGGACAATCACTTATAAAGTGATTCGGGTCACCACACTTGAAGCACCTTCGCTCCTCTTTTCCTTTCTTTTCCTCCATGTTGGCTTTTCACTTCACAATCACACACACAATTTACTTGAGGTTTAGAGAGAGGAAAGTTTAGAGAGATAAGTAAACAAAAACAAAATGGTTAAACATTAAGAAAAGAGCAGCACCCTCTCCACAAGGAGGAGATGGCTTATATAGTAAAAAACATGGGCCGGCCTAGGGTTTAGGTGAGCTTCCTAGGCCGGGCTTGATATCTAACAGGCTTTAAAGCCCGTAACTAAGGCTCGTTTAGTTTCTAGAATTCCCGTGAGCATACACTAGACAAATACAAGGTTTAGGAGTCTTAATTACCATCACTTCACATAGTACTTGGTCTAACAATCTCCCCCTAAGGGGTGGTTATTACATAAGGCTTCACTTCTTGTTTTGTTCTTTAGTCTTGGAACCTTGTTGTCTTGGGAATTCTTTTGTATTTCCTTTTGCATGCTTATGATCATTGATCTTGACCTTTAACTTGATATACTTTGACAAAATACTAATATCCTGGTCTTTGGCCTTGATTTGTCTTGACTGTTGATATCTCTAAATCTTTATCCTTGAATCTTTTTGCCGCCTTGCGATCTTGTGTCTCCACCCTCATGCTCATTGTCTTGAAAACTTGCTAACGATCTCCCTCAACATGTTCTTTGGCATGATTACTAGAACTACATGAGTAATCTTGTCGATGATGTTCTTTTGAGGGAGTGCTTGTACATCAGAGATTGCAGAAGACTTAGAAACATGTACTTGAGCTTTCATCATGAATTCATTTCTATGGAACATGAGCATGAGGTCTTGAATCTTGACTCAACTGGAACAAGGTTGCAACGCTGTCACTTATACCTAAAAATTAATGTTAGTGATAAACAACAGGTATGGACGAATATGGCTTTGTCTTTCATCTTAAGTTTGGTTACATTAACCTTTGGTTCTGTGAGGACCGTTTTACAGTATGACTATTGTACCTGTGATCGGGTAGATTTAATTTAAAAGCATCTCCTTGACAGGGTTTCTAGCTCAAAGTGTTAGATCCTCTAATGCGATTGCATTAGATTCACTGTACTTGCTTGTTCTCATTACCAGAGAGTCTCAAAGCAGACAACACGGTAAGAGTAAATCAGTTAGTTACTTTCTGACTGATTGAGACGTTAATTCATATACTGGACCATTACCGATATCCAGTTGACACAAGCTTGATTCATATAGAATCTCGCAAGCCACCTACCAAGAGCTTGTTTGATGTTGACTCAAGCAGGATTTCCATCGTCATTGTGAATATTAAAAGAGCATCACTTTGATGTTTTGGCAGTATCACAAGGATAGTGCGTAGGAATCTTTGATAGCAGATGTTGTATAATGATGTACGACATTTTTTATATTGGAATTTATGTCCTGGTGAGATTTTTGATGGATCTCGTTGGCTCTAGACTCTATGAGTGCACATTTGTTATTTGGTAAACAGAGGCTGGAGCAGACTGCCACCTTTTCAATATCAATGATCTCGGAATGAGAAAGCCGATAGAAACTTGTTGATCTCCGTGAGAAATGAAACAGAAATCTTTTGAGAGATTCTGAGTGGCAGGGGAAGGTTGTGCATTGCATCACTGGGTCCTTGATGTCAGTCTTCAATATCAGAATCATCTTTGTGATTACCGATAGATTATGTATTGACCCGGTTTCTGCCTAAGGTTGTATGAAGTGCTTCTTTCTTTACACCCTTTATCCTTACATTTCTTTTTCATTCTTCAACCCCTTCAGTGCTTACTGAGACTTCATGACTAGTGCCTTGTTTGGTATGTTCCAGTACTAGCTTCATCTCAGTCGGCACTATTCTCTTATTCACACTTTACTCCTTTTTTCAATCATACCTAGGACTTCTACTCTATCTAATGGAGTGTTCCTGGGTAGATCCCTCCGGTTCTGGCTGGATCATGGAACGAGTAAACCTAACCTTAACCGCCTTATAACTCCTTGAGAAATAACAGTTGGTCGGTCTTTAGGGTATTGCCATGAGGATCCATAAAACCATTTGATAAAAATCAATCAACGTATCTGAGAAATCATTTAAGACACATTGAGAGTTTCCAGAATTACCAAAAAGCTCCCCCTACACATATGCACCATATTATGAAAGAGTTTTGCACATGCGAGGATTGGGAACGCACTTATAGATTGAAGATCGTATCCGTTATTAATCCGTATTGATCACATTTTATTCACTATTCTCCCCCTCAAAAATTGCATATGTGTTTACAATTTTTGACAATTAGTGAATTAAAAACAAGTTAATGTCCGGAATTCACCTGAGCCTAACTAAGTCTTGGGAGAACAGGAGTGCATGCAGAATGAAACTAATAATTATTATACTCCCCCTCAATGAAAGGATAGAGTGAAAACTTAGAGTGGGAGTTTGTTGAGCACACAATTTTGAAAGAATTTGAAATTTATCTTTTTGAAAATATCTTGAAAAATGGTGCCCAACAAGAAAATGATGTTGTATGAATCGTATGAATTATCATTTTCTTAGTGCTTCTCTTGAGCATTCAAAACTTTGAATGTTGATGTGACATTGCTCAAGACCGAGAAGATATGAACTTCCCGTT
>BQNB010001357.1:3305-43305 GCA_026074375.1 Tanacetum coccineum | reverse complement strand
AGGATAATTCATAAAACATAGACCTGATACCACCAAGATTTCATCTTTCCAAAGCCCATATAAACAAAGTTAGATCATCTGTGCTTTGGAAGAAGTGATTCTGTAGGAGAAACATTGACAATTCATTGTACCATGCCCTTGGTGCTTGCTTTAACCCATATAGTGCCTTCTTTAACTTGTAGACATGGCTAGGATGATCAGCATCGATGAAACCTTTAGGTTGACACACGTACACGTCTTCTTTTAGTGTACCATTCAAGAATGCAGTTTTCACGTCCATTTGAAACACAGTGAACGCTTTGTGTGCAGCATATGCCAAAAATATCCTGATAGCTTCCATTCTAGCAACCAGAGCGAAGGATTCTTCAAAATCTATTCCTTCCTCTTGGCGGTACCCTCTCACGACCAGATGAGTCTTGTTTCGGATAACCGTGTTCTCTTCATCATGCGTGTTTTTAAATAACCACTTCAATGTAAGTGGCTTTACGTGATCTGGAAGAGGAACTAATACCCACACATCAAGCCTTTTGAATTAAAGAAGCTCTTCTTGCATTGATTCAATCAATGCAGGGTTGGTTATAGCCTCATTGACATTCTTCGGTTCCATAGTGCTCATCGTTAATGCATACATGTACATGTCACCATCGGATTTGAGTTTATTCCTTGTCAAACAATGGTCTGTGCGGTTTTCCTTACACCTTGTTCCAAAGAGTGATCCTTATTCCATTGATATTTATGAGGGTACGATTGGTAAAATGTATACATGTTCGATGGATCCACATATTGGGAAGATGATGATTCAACAGCACTTGTAAATGGAGTGGCAAAAGGATTTACCAACGTATTGTCATCGAACATAGCATTAGGAACATTGTCGGACAATTGAAGCAGGATGTGGTCTGTGCTTGTGTGTTGTGGTTTCGAGCTCGTCAACATTCTGTGAGGAGCTTGTAATACTGGTTGCTTGAGAGAGTGAATTTGTATGTGTCGGGGTAGTGTCTGATGTTGTTGTAGTTGCCGTTAGAGTCTGAAGAACTTGAGGTGCTTGAGCAGCCAGAATAGTTCTTGGAGTAGCTGACGGTTGACCACCTATATGATCATCATACATTGCTTCAAACAGTAAATCTATTTCACCCTCAGTTGGTCGTTGAGTTGTTATTGTTGACGGAGCATAAGGGAGATCGAGTCCTGAACTGATTTGTCCAGAAGTCAAGCTTTGAAGCCCGGGTTTTAAACTGCGTTGTTCAAAAGCCATGGCTAAAAGCTCATCAAATTTCACGTTTATGGTCTCCATGATTTTCTTTGTCTTCGGTTGTAAAACTTTGTAAGCACACGAAAATTAGCAGAATAACAATGAAAAAGCCAATGCTCACCTTTGTGCACCAAGGTTCCCAATATCTTCATGAATCTTTCTTGGATTACAGAGGCCTCCGGAATACATGAAGAAAGGAGATATCCGGTTTTCTGCCATTAATCAGCTCGTATGGTGTTTTGTCAAATCGACGGTGAATGATGGAGCAGTTTTGAGTGTAGCACACAGTAGCAATTGCTTCAGCCCATAAAAATAATGGTGCACGAAAAAAAATCAACATTGTTCCTGCAGCCTCTACTAGCGTGCTGTTTCTTTGTTCCATTACTCTGTTTTGTTGAGGGGTACGGATAGAAGATGCTTGGTGGGTGATGCCAACACTCTTAAAATATTCTTGAAGCACTTGGTGGGTGATGCCAACACTCTTAAAATCTCCTGTAGTGCTTCATCTTTTGATCTGAGAAAGACTACCCAAGTGTAGCGAGAGTATTCGTCCACAATTACTAAAACATATCGCTTTCCATTTATGCTAGCGATTCTCATTAGGCTACACAAATCCATATGAAGAAGGTGTAACCTCTGCTTTGAATTTGGAACACGTTTGGGTGGGTGTGAAGCCCTTTTGTTTTTCCTTGCTCACAAGAGGGACAAAGATGTTCTTTATGGTATTTGAACTTTGGAAGACCGGTGACAAGATCATTTCTGGCAAGGTCATTTATGGTGTCGAAGTTGAGGTGGGATAAACGTTGATGCCATAACCATGACTTGGTAGAGGTAGCACGAGCCATGAGGCAAATTGGAGATGCAGAGGCCATATCATGAAGATTGATGGTGTAAAGGTTTGTTATATGGTTTCCTTTTAACAAATCATCACCTTTGAGATTTCTGATGAAACATGTGTTTCTTCTAAAAGCGACCTCTAGATCT
Source organism: Tanacetum coccineum (assembly GCA_026074375.1). Lineage (NCBI taxonomy): Eukaryota > Viridiplantae > Streptophyta > Magnoliopsida > Asterales > Asteraceae > Tanacetum > Tanacetum coccineum. Next base: position 41,069 of record BQNB010001357.1, on the reverse strand, counting down.
GAATCACAAAACTACCCAACTGAGAACAGGTTGTTTCCCAAGCCCTCAACGAAATAAACCATGGTGATCAATATGTTTCCCCATTGAAGATCACCGAAACCCAGAATTACAGCAACATGATCATTTCCAAAATGAACGGTGCCCAAGAACTTCTAGACGGAGTTGACGAGGAGCTTTAGATTCCCTGTCATATGCTTAGAACAACCCGAGTCGACGCACCATAAACATATTTGGATAACCTGCCAAGGAAAAAGGTGGAATTTAGAAATCGTTTGATTGAAGGTTCTTGAGGGTTAGGAGTACATGCATTATCAAACATTAAATTTCACTGATGCAATTTTATTTCTTTAATTCTCAAACATCTTTCCAGTGGGTTAACCAACCTTTGGCGCAATCTAGTTTGACTAGGCTTAGGTGAAGCATGTCTTTCTTTGGACCCTACGTTCTTTGGTTTCCAGACTCGTGCCTTATGTGTCATTTGATTTGCAATTTTAGACACATTTGCTTTTCTTTTCATACTATGAGAGTTTATGCCATTCACATAATTAAGCACACAAACATCATGATTTGCAGTAATTAAACATTGCTTACACATAGCACAAACAATTTCAGATTTATCATTCCGAATAGCAAGCTTAATGTTATTACATTCAGATGACAAAGGTTTCTTATTCTTAGAAAGCAGTAAATTCTAGGGTGATCCTATCTACATCGACTTCTTTTTCATGATGTGACTAATCTTAGATGCAGAGGGACCTATCATTCTTTGGTATTGCTTTTTTTTTTTTTTTTTTTTTTTTTTTTTTCCCCCCCCCCCCCCCCCCCCCCCCCAATTTTTTATTTTTATTTTATTTTTATATTTGTTTTTTTCCTCCTAGTTGTGGCCTTCTGGTCTTAGTAGTGATGTCTACTCCTGTAGAAGAGAAACCATTTGAGTCAGAATTAACAGCTTTCTTGATGATGACATGAGGCTGTGAAGCAGTGATCGGATTTGTCCTAACGCTTGCTTTAGATGGTTTGTTAGGCACAAACTTTTCTACCCTAGGGTTCTTAAAAGGATTAATCCTAAACATTCTAGGAGCAATCACTTTATCATTGTCAAAAACCTTTGATTCTTCGGTGGTAGGTACCGAGTTTGAAGTGACTGGATTTGACAAATCATGCGTCTTATTAACCTTTTGAGGAATCTAAGTTTTTGAAGCATTTTGACGTTCAGATTTAAATGCATTAGGTTGTCTTACAACAACTTGGGTTTCTTTTTTTTTTTTTTTTTTTAAGCATTACAAAACGGTTTCCTCTCTGTCGATTGATTTGCAAATTTAGTATTCGTACTCGTACCTTTGGTGGTGTCCTTTTGATCAGAAACCTTATCAAACAACTGAGCTCTTAGCTTAGCATTTTCATAAATCGTGTCATGTAATTTATTCTGCAAAGAGTCAATTATTAATTTGGTTTGAGTCCGTGTCACATTTATAGAGTCAAACAGGTTCTTGTATGCGGTCTTAAGATGAGCATTTTCTTTTTCATAATTTCAGACCTGAAACTCTAATTCTACATTCTCATTTTCAAGTTTCTGAGGCAAAGGATCAAGGGTATTTGATCCATATGGAGTATCCTTACTTTTACCTTTTTGATCTCCCAACTGAGCTTGCAATCGTTCGATCTTTTGATGCATGTCATTGTAAGCTTTATCGTACGAAATTTTGTCATATTTACACTCTTCACATTTTTTGTACCAATCATTCCAAAGTTTAGCATATTCATTCTCCTTTTTAATGATACAGTTTTCAAAACGTTCTTTCGTACGATCAAGCTCAGTTTGGAGATTTGAAGTATCTACAACAGAATTATTTTGCACAATAGACATAATATCTTGACTGACAACTGCTCTCAAGAGACGCTCAATTTCCAATTCTAATGCCTTGTTCATAGCAAGAGATTCGTCAGCTTCATTTGCAAGAGATTGAAAGTCTCGAACAAATTTGGTTGCTTCTTGCAAAAATTGTATTTCGAAATTTTGCACTCTAGCATCAACTTGGTTAACGATAGGGAAAATTTCATCTTTTACAATTTTGTGAATCTCTTGGTGAGCAGAAGACGACCAATTATGTATATCTAAAGTCATTTTTTGTTTGACAACACGTTGAAGAGTCACAATGGTGCTTTTTACCTCATTCAGGAATTTTCGTGCAACACTTGGTGTAGTGTCATCCGAAAACTCTTCATTTGGTATTGAAATTGATTTAGAAACATTGGCCATATTGAAAGTATTTGAAAGATACAACTCTTCACGTGACATGGTCGTTTGAGAAACAAAAACCCCCGAAAGATGATTAATCTTTGTATAATTTGCCGATTCTATTTCTTTGTTTATTTGTTTCATCTTTAGGCGACTCTCTTGAGCAAGTTGCAGTGTTTCTTCTGAATCATATACAATAGGAGGATTAAGCTTTTCTAATAGAACTTTGCCATTATACAAACTCTGTTATTTCTCCTGAGCTTGCTTTAGATAAAAAGGATTTTGATAACCCAAAGCCATTTTATGTTCGGAGTGGTAGAAAGAGTCTGGCTTAGGTGAAAGCATGTGCATCATTTGAATCGATTGACCTGTTTTGACCAAAATATTATCTAATTCCTTTATCTTATTCTCTAGTTGAACTTGTTTATCAAGAAGCTCATCTTCGCGTATTTTGAAATCAGACTTCAACCTTTTCTTTTCTTCAAGAAGAGAAGAAACAGTTGTTTTTTCTTTTGAAAGCTGTTTATTTAAATTTGAAATTTACTCATTCAAAGCCGTTATTTGTTTACCTGAACTTAAGTGAAGTGCATTTATCTTTTTAGTAAGACACTGCTCTTGATAAACAGACTATTGATAACACCTTTCAAGTTTGTCATATTTTTCTTGACTGATTTCAAAACATTTTTCTTGTTTTTTATATCTACCAAGCTTAGTGGTCAATTTAGCATTTGTTTCTCTCATTTTGCAATTGACTATGTTGACTTTCTCAACTTTGAAACTAAATTAAGCAATGATGATTCTTGGTACGCACATGTTTCCTCAACAGTTATAAGATGTTGTTCTACTGTTCCCCCACCTTGTTCCACACTAGAGACCTCAGAGATGACATTACTATCATTCTGTGGTACTTGGTGTGGTTCAGGAATAGGCTCGAGTAGCTCAGTATACTGCTCCTCTTGAGTAAACATATTAAATATCTCATCATAAAGCACTTGTCATGAAGTTGTACCTCAGCTGATCCGTCTGAGTCATAGACAGGAGCTTTGTTAGTCTGAGTACCCGATGTCGATGCTTGCTGCAGATTAGTCATCAAAATGCAGTTTGCATGAACTTCCTCAATCTTATCCAGATCTGCTGCAGCAGCCATCAAGTCAAACTCCCCAGCTTGCAGTTGGATTCCTGCTTCTTCCTTTTGAGCAATCAGCAACTGAGTCTGAAGATAAGTTGCATCCCTTCTCCTTGGTCTGACTATGCAATTACTAATGAGATGACCCAATCCTCTGCAGTTGTAGCACCTTATTTGATTACCATTGTTCCCATTTGCATTTCCCTTAGCCTGTGTTGCTACAACATTTCCATTTCCATTGTGATGAGCTATACCCAGAACAACAATTACCCCCATTCTGATTTCCAACATTCTGAACACCCGGATTATGAACTGCATTCTGAACAACCTGATTCCCTACATTCTGCCCAGCATACTGTCTAAACTGATTCCCCCCCTATTTCCTCTAACCATCTTCATTTGATTATCTTGACCTAAATTCATACCTGGCTGAACAACCTGCCTATTATGAGGGTTGGATGAAATTCTCTGGTTGTTGTTGGTTGGTGTAGAGTAGTTTAGTTTGAATGCCTTGGCCATTAAAGCAAGTGCTGTGTTCATTGCACTTGTAGGGTCTGTAATGTCTTTGAGATTTGGCATAGGTTGTTGCATGTAGTTCTGATTGAATGATGGTTGTAGGATATAGTTGTTGTTGTTGGGAAGTGGTTGTTGTATGTAGGTACTAGAAGATGGAAGATCAGGGTGAAACACTGGATACTTGAAGTAATTGTTTGAATTAGCCATGAGTGCTAAAGAATCTTGTGTTTTTGAAAGTCATTCAGCTCTTAGTTCAATTACCTTCTTTTGATTGTACTTCAAGAAGTCATACAACTGAGTGTAATCTGCTGTATGCAAGTCCTTTGTTTGATGAGCAATGGTAACATGCTGACTCCATTCTGGTTGTAAGTTGTTCAGGAACTTGAGATTACTAGCAATCTTTTCTGGAAAGTGTTTATTTCTCTTGAAATCATTCATCAGTTTTGAGAAACGATGATAGTAAGACTCAATTGATTCCCCATCAGTGGAAGTAAACATTTCCCATTCATTAAACAACTTAGCTTTCTTCTCTTGAATTCAGTCAGAACCTTTCATCATCTGCTGAACACGTAACAAGATTTCTTGAGCAGTTTCACAACTATCAACAGCAGCATAGATGTCTTTAGGAAGACCGAGGAGAATGGTTTGAATTGCTTGATCATCAGCTTCCATTTGCTTAATTTCTGCTTCCGTAAGTTCATCATCAGTTTGTTCATGAAACGTTTCAGGAACAGGAACTGTACGAGCTGGATCACGTGGTTCAGGAATCATTCGTCTGACATATGGACCATTCATAATAGAGTTGTAGATTAACTTTCTATTTGGTCTGCTCTTAGCTTAACGGAGAAGACGTGATGACCATGGAACATAGTTCTCTTTATTAAGCATAGGAAGGCGGTTTTCGGAACCGGCTGCATAAATGTCTTCTTGTGTCGACGTTCTCTAAGTGATGTGAAACGATAAGTATGGATCGTTTAAGTGATTGTGATTATGATTTGGTTTTGATTGAATTTGAATTGATTAAGTCCTTGTGATTGTTTGTTGTTATGGTTCAAGTTGTTTTGATTAGACAATGAGTAATAGATTCCCAAATTCAGTCACATACCACCTGATTTGGGAAATTAGGCTTTCAAAACAAGGGTTTTCAGTGGCATAACTCGCTACTTTGAGAAAAATTAGGCAGCATAACGTTTGGATATGATCTTAGAAAAAGGTCTTCAATTTCCTGTTAACTTGCTAAGATAACTCGCTACTGTCTTCTGCTAACTCACTAATCTGGCAAAACTTGGGCAGCATAACAACTCGTTAGAACTAGAGAATTTGTCTTCAAATAAACCTGTAACTCGCTAGACCTTGAAACCTGTAACTCGCTAGATTTCCAAATCTTTAACTCGCTGAATCTTCCAACTCTCTAACTCGCTGGACTTTCATATCTCTAACTCGCTGGACTTTCAGATCTCTAACTCGCTGGACTTACTCGCTGCACTAACTCGCTATGTTAACTCGCTGCCAAACAAGTCACTTTCGAGCAAGTACACGAGTTGCTTTCGTACCTATTTGTCCTGTTCCATATTTTAGAAAACAAACAAAGCAATTTTGACAACTCGCTACTAAGGATCTCCCCTAACTCGCTAGATAGAAAAGGTTTAGGAAATTTTCGAATAATCTCAAAAAGCACAATAAGCTGTCTATATAAGCTGACCAACTTCAAAGTAAGATACTATGGCATGTTTAGAACATAAAAGTACAAACCTAATTCGAATCTAGCCACAAACAAAGCACGATTCCTAATTTTTTTCTCATAAAACTTTTCAAACCAAAAATAAAACAAATAAGCTATGTTTGATTCTAAAATAAGCACGTTTAAGCTATGAATAAGCTAAGTAGCTAAAGCTTAACACCAACTTACGAATCAATAAGCACAAACTAAAAAAACGTGGCTAGGAGAAAACAAGGACGAATTAAACAAAGACATAAGCTAGGAGATAAGCTCGAATAAGCTATCGCAATCACTAACAAACACACACAATTTACTTGAGGTTTAGAGAGAGAGGAAAGTTTAGAGAGAGAAGTAAACAAAAACAAAATGGTTGAACATTAAGAAAAAAGAAACACCCTCTCCACAAGGAGGAGAGGGCTTATATAGTAACAAACATGGGTCGGCCTAGGGTTTAAGTGGGCTTCCTAGGCTAGGCTTGATATCTAATGGGCTTTAAAGCCCGTAACTAAGGCTCGTTTAGTTTCTAGAATTCCCATGAGCATACACTAGACAAATACAAGGTTCGGGAGTCTTAATGACCATCACTTCACATAGTACTGGTTCTAACACTCCTTTACCTTTTGGATGTTCTTTTTGTCATCGTAAGGTTGGCGGACAAATTTTCCTCTTCTTCTAAAAAATTTCTTGAAATCTCTTACGGTCATGGCATACTCTTCATCACTACCCGAACATGACTCCTCTTCGCCACTTGATACTTTCCTCCTTAAAATTGACCCTGATATTTTCACTTATGATATCTAAGGGTTTAAAATGTACGACGAATACACGCAAGAGTTGAATAATAAAACACAAGGTAACGAAGAACCATGGTCAGAGAACGGGGTACCATATCAGCTATGTGATCATATATGCGAACCGTATCGCTTTAAAAACAGAAAGGCTAAATGGACTACATGTAGCTCGGATATTAATGGATTCTGTAATGGTGGGGAACTACCCGGAATGGTTCAAATCGGAAGCATGAGCTACTTCCAAGATCACAAGTGGTACAACGAACTTATGGATGAAAAACTAAAGGATGAAACCTTAACCCTTAAAACTAAGGTTGAGAAATCATAGGGAGATGCAACTCCCGGTGTAATGAATTTCTGCATATGGTTAAAAAATAGTTTTGAAAACTTCCACGAACTTGATCATAATGTACTGGTAAAACTCCAAGAATGTTGGTGGAAGGTGAATACTCATGAAATCACCCCATTTACCTGGACGGAAGACTTCAGGCGAGGGCCATATGCAAATATGAAAACTAATTGGACTCATGATCCTTATCTCGATACCAACCAAATATTTGGAGCAAGCAACGTCGGTAGTACTCGAGAAAATCAAGGATATGATGAACATATGGGCAATGAGACTCCTGAATAATCAGTCAGCAAGATCAGGAGATTCGAGATGATGAAATACTCATTCATGGATAACGAAGAATATATTACAATCAAGGAGTCTGGTTACCTCAACCATTCAAAGAAAGGCCTCGACGTTTATCGAGAACTGTCACGACTTACTAATGAAGGATAGGTTGTGACGACACCAGATGAATGAGCCAAGAAACAAAGAAAAAGGTCAAACTTAAAGACCGGCTGAAACAAAAGTGCTCCCCGGGAGACAACCCGATTATGTTTCTAATTGTTTATCGCAATTAAATTGTTTGAATTTAATTTTATATTGAGTCTGTCTGCCCAGACATACATACGGCGTATTGAACCCCTTTGGATACGGTGTATGCATGTCTGGACAATTATCAGTTTTTAATTTCAGTATATAAATTCCAGTATTTAATTATTTTCACAGGTTTACATACGGCGTATCCTAGGGTTTGGGATACGACGTATTGTAACCTGTACAGTTGTGTGTTTAATTTTTTGCGTATATTGTAGGATAGCGAAAGCACGAATTGCACGAACGTCTTCTAACTTTTCTGCAGGACCTTTGTCACACCCCCAGACGGGGCCTGGACAGAATACGTGTCCGAGGGCGTGATGTCATAACAATCCGAACACAAAGCAATAAAGAACGACCACTAATCATGGACGTTTAAAAAAGTTGTACTCGTTGCATAAGAAAATATTAATTAAGTTTTACAACCAATAATGTTTTAGTTAAATGTAGCGGAAGCATAACAAAGTTTTGATAATGACAACGAGTAAATAATATATAGGTCTTGAAATCGGTGAAGTCACATAGCATATAGACCCCATTTAGCATCAAGAATCAATCCAAGCTAAGCACCTAAGAAACATGTTTAAAACGTCAACATAATGTTGGTGAATTCATAGGTTTAAGTTAGTACACGAGTGGACCACAAGATTTCAAAACGCATGCGACTACTATAACAGATACATCATCACATAAAAAGTATTTACTGTTATGCTAAGCTCATGACACCGATGCTAATAAGATATGGCATATCATATCATGCCACGTAGTATTCCTGCCCTTAACTGGTGTCCCAAACCAAAGACCACCACAACGTACAATCGACATGACATATATCCGTTTGTTCTTCGTTAAGTGGAACCAAAGCGGATAGGGGTAATTAGTTCCAATAGATCTATTTACGCATTTGCGCTCACTTAACCAAACCAATTGGCCATAGGTGACTAACGGTTCATGATAGTTCGGGCAATAGTGGTTTGTAGCAAAACTTAGGTAACACATAAACATGTAAAACTCACGTTAGGAACTTGTGTCCAATTTAAAAGCAAACAACGTTTCTCACCCCAAAGTATAAAGCATTTGAAAATAGGTCAAACGTAGGGCTATGAAATCACCTTAACAAGGATAAGCGATAATTACAACAACGATGATGATATAAGAAGGTCTAGCCACGATCTAGATTAAATATGTGTATGACTTAGCATTCGGAAAAGTAAACAAGTAAAGCATCTATGTTCATCATTTAAAGCATCCAAGTGTGTTTGCGTTTTAGTAATAAAAGGCTTAGAAAAATTTACAACATCTCTGATAAATCCCGACACTTGCAAAGAGTTACTATTTATAGAAAGTTTCTATTTTAGGAAAGTATTTAGTTTCCAGACGTTAATACCGTCCCCTATATTTGTTAAGTTTCCATATTTTCAAATTGTGCTAACTAACCATAATCGCTTAACTACTATGTCCGTTCCGCTAGGTTTTACCAAACTTACTATTTTTAGTAACTTTTACGCTTTTCCTAAAATACGTTAATGACATCTTCAAATGATGCTAATCTATATATATGTGTTACTATATGTTTCGCTAGTGTTTAGAAAGTCCAAAAATGTCCGAAAGTGTCCGAATACCCTTTTTACTATTCACATCAGCACACTATTCATTGGGTTTTGCCGAAAAATATTTCAAGTTTCATTTGGTTATAACTTGGCCGTTTTAAATCCGATTTTAAAGTGCGATATGTGAAAAACTATCTATTCGAAACAAGCTCTTCAAAAACTACTTTTACGCCTAATGAAAACATTTTTAGGTAGCTCAAAACCTCAAAACCATTTCGGGGCAGCAAGGGTGTTTTACCGAAATACTACCAAAAATCAACCCAACTCGCATATTAGTGCCTAATCTAACCCTAACCTTTATTCAACAATAACCAACCAACAAAACTAAACCCTAATCCAACCTAATCTCTATTGTTGCAACTCTCATCAACCCTCAATCTCACTAAGAACATGATATAAAACATAAACATAAAGTTGTAACAATTTTTACTTCCACTTTATAAAAGATGACAAAATATTAATTTATTTCTTTTGTAAAAATAACAAAAACACATGGATCTTTATGAACAAACATAGATCTATAAAGATAATAGATGAAACCAAGCAAAGATCAAGGTAGACTTACAAATCAAGAAGAACAAATAGTGAAAACACAAGATCTATACCCAAGAACTATAGATCTATAAAAACCCCCAAATAATCTTGCAAACCCTAATTTTATAAATTTTGAAATCCCTTGAAAAAAACAACCAACCAATACTTGGATATACCTTAGAAACTCTTAGAAATGAACTTAGAATGATTGGATCTAGCGAGATGCGCGCGAGCGGCGCGCAGTTTATGGAAAGTATATGTATATGTATGTGTGCCGTGAGCTAGAGCAAGGAAAAAGGAAGAGAGAAACTTTTATGGCATATGAAATGGTATGAAAACCCTATGTGTGTTATAGTGAGGTTTATATAGGAGGACAATTAGGGTTTTGGGACACATGTTTGTATGAGTAAGTGACCAACACACACCAAAGGTGTGTGTAGCTTGTGGTTCGGCTGGACATACACCACAAGGACCATATGGGTCAAAACTTTAAGTTGGTTCATGACTTGCTTACTTGGTTCATGTGTATAAATTTCAAACAAGGTCAAATGGTTAGTCAAATTGTAAGTGTTCACATGGGAATGTTGGTGTTATGGTTTTATGTATGAAAGTGACACTTTCATGTGTCACTATCTTGTGTAAGCATGAGCACATGCATGGTATTTCAAGAAAGATGCTTGTTGAATTAATTTTGAGCATGAATACATATATATTTCATGGGTTTTGGGTATAGGAGGGGTGAACGAAATTTTTAGGCTTAGGGCATAAGATTATTGATAACTTGAGTTTACACGAAAAGATTTCGAGTTTTCGGGGTTCCGTTTGGTCAAAAACACGAAAAAAGCAATTTAAGAGATAAAACCCTAAAATTTATATCGGGAGTGATTAAAAATCACGAAATACTCAAAAAAGCTAAAATATCTCATATTAAGCATAAATTAATTAATAACCGATGCCGGAACGCGTCCGATGACGTTTTTTAGTTTTTACGCAGTTTAACTTTCCGGTAAACTATCAGATTTAATGTAACGTATAAAATTTAAAAGTAAATGACCAGAATGGGTCAGAATACTAACCAGGAATTTATGGGGTGTGACATCCTTTCCCCGTTAAAAGAACTCTGTCCTCAAAGCTTAGGACGTAGCTTGAGACGCAGATACAGGGTTAACGAAGAGATGAGGGTACTTCTTCTGTATTTGGTCTTCGCGTTCCCAAGTATACTTGGGACCTCTTCTCGAATTCCAATGGACCTTCACGATTGGAATGCAACTTTGCTTCAAACGTTTAACTTCGCGGTCCATGATTTCGACCGGTTCTTCAATGAAATTGAGCTTGTCGTCGACGTGGATTTCATCCAACGGAATAGCGAGCGGTTCGTCGGATAAACTTCTTAAGGTTTGAGACGTGAAAAGTACTATGAACACGGCTTAGTTTCTCGGGTAACTCAAGTCAATATGCAACCGTTCCAACTTTGGCAAGAATCTTAAAAGGTCTAATATAACGAGGGTTCAGCTTTCCCCGTTTTCCAAAACGTATTACTCCTTTCCAGGGCGATACTTTCAGCATGACCTTATCCCTAACCTGAAACTCAAATGGCTTACGTCTCTTATCAGCGTAGCTCTTTTGTCGATCACATGAAGCTTGTAGACGATGCTTGATTTGGATAATCTTCTCGGTTGTTTCACGAACAATTTCTGGGCCAGTAAACTGAGCATCTCCCACCTCAGCCCAACAGATAGGTGCCGGCATTTGCGACCATACAACGCCTCAAAAGGTGCAGCTTTAATACTTGTATGGTATCTGTTGTTGTAGGAGAACTCTATTAAGTGTAGATGTCTGTCCCATCCCTTTCCGAAATCTATCACACATGCTCGGAGCATGTCTTCCAATGCTTGGATAGTCCTCTCACTTTGACCATCTGTTTTTGGGTGGTACGCCATACTCATATCTAATTGAGTTCCAAAAACTTCTTGAAGACATTGCCAAAATTGAGACACGAACCTGCCATCGCGATCAGAGATGATCGAAACCGCCACTCCATGTCTCGACGCCACTTCTTTCAAGTACTGTCTAGTCAGTTTCTACATTGAGTCATTTTCCTTTGCTGGCAGAAAAAAAACTGAGCAGATTTTATTAGTGAGTCCGATCGACTATAACCCAACTCACTATCTTGCGACTTTCTTGTATCTTTGGTAACTTTGTCACGAAGTCTATAGTTATATTCTCCCACTTCCATTTTTTTTTTTAAGGGATTTTTTGTTGTACCACAGACACAAAACGTTTCTGGTATTCTGCTTTTTAACTTTTAAGCATGTCATACACTTACTCACTTTATGTGGGCATTTTCTGCTTTCATGTTGGGCCACCAGTATAGCTTCTTCAAATCTTGGTACATTTTGTCCGATCCAGGGTGGATCGAATATTTTGACTTATGCGACTCGTGCATAATCAAAGCTCTCAAGTCACCAAAACATGGTATCTAGCTTCTATTCTTCAAACAACAAGTTCCGGTATGCACGTTGGTCCAGAGTCTTAATCCTCGCCAACAACTCTTCTGTTTCGTAAATTCTCCTTCTTTTTAGCCTCAATTGAGCATTCAAGTTTCGTGCAGGGGGGAGGTTAAAACGATTGTTATAACCAAGGGCGCGAACTCGTAAGTGGCTTAAGGTCTACTCTTTCGGCCTCAACGGCATATATGCCACCTACGTTCGCCTTTCCTTGGGTGGTTACGGTAACTCACAGTCGTAGTCACTTAACAGCTCTAACCATTTACGTTGTCTCATGTTCAGCTCCTTCTGATCTATAATATGTTGCAAACTCTTATGATCAGTGAACACAACGCATTTCGTTCCATAGAGATAGTGTCTCCACATCTTGAGTGCAAACACCACAGCTCCCAATTCCAAATCATGTGTCGTGTAGTTCTTCTTATGGATTTTGAGTTGGCGGGATGCATAAGCTATGACTTTCTCTTTCTGCATCAACACTGGCTAATCCCTTGTGAAGTAAGCTTCGCCATTAATGAATATGAAGTTTTCACTTCCTTCGGGCAATGCCAAAATCAGTGCACTACACAACTTTTGCTTCAATGTCTGGAAAGCAGTTTCCTCTTTTTCAACCTAATTAAACTTTCCACTTTTCTATGTCAGCTTCATCATAGGCTTGGCAATCTTGGAGAAACCTTTGATAAATCATCGGTAGTAACTGGCAAGACCTAGAAATTAGCGAATTTCTGTCGGGGTCTTGGGTGATTCCCAATCCTTGATTGACTCAATCTTCGCAGGATCAACGTGAATGCCTTCACTATCAATCACGTGTCCAAGAAATTGTACCTTCGACTGCCAAAAGTCGCACTTCGAGAACTTGGCGTACAATTCTTCCTCCTTGAGCAACCCCAAAATTAGCCTAAGATGTGCATCATGTTCTTCCTTGGTCTTGGAATAGATCAAGATATCATCGATGAACACGATCACAAATTTATCTAGGTATGGTCTGCATACCCGGTTCATCAAGTCCATAAATACTGCTGGCGCGTTGGTCAACCCGAAAGGCATCACTTGGAACTCGTAGTGACCATAGCGGGTCCTAAACGCCGTCTTAGGAATATCCTCGTCACGAACTCTGAGTTGGTGATAACCAGACCTCAAGTCGATCTTCGAGTACACACTTGATCCTTGCAACTGATCAAATAGGTCGTCGATTCTCGGAAGCGGGTATCGATTCTTCACAGTAAGCTTGTTAAGTTCACGGTAGTCGATACACATCCGAAAAGAGCCGTCTTTCTTTTTGACAAACAAAACCGGAGCTCCCCAGGGTGAGGAACTTGGTCTTATAAACCCTTTGTCAGAAAGTTCTTGTAGTTGAGTAGACAATTCTTCCATTTCCGACCGTGCTAGTCTATACGGGGCTCGGGCTACAGGTGCAGCACCTGGAACTAAGTCGATTTAGAATTCAACTTGTCGTATCGGTGGTAATCCAGGTAAGTCTTCAGGAAAAACTTCTGGAAAGTCCCGTACAGTCGGCACGTCTTCGAGTCGCTTCTCCTTCGACTCGTCTTTGTTTTCTTTCACCGTAACCTTCGCCAGAAATAGTTGACAACCTTTCTCCATAAACTTTTGGGCTTTTACACACGATATAATGCTCAGCGTTGATTTCCTTCTTGTCACGTTTGTCTCCTTGAATGATCAGAATTTCGTTTCCGTAAGGAATATGCACTATCTTCTCGTCACAGATAATCACAACATGACTCTTTACCAACCAATCCCTGCCGATGATGACATTAAAACTACCCAAGTTCTACAGGCATTAAGTCTCTATTGAATGGATGATTCGGAGAATTTAGTGTACAACCTCAAATGACAGTATCAAATCCTATGATCTTTTCATTGGCTAACTCAACAGAGTACTTAGTTTCTACGGTAGATGACACGATGCCACATACAAGGCTAAACTTAGCGGATGGGAGGCTTCTATCAGCTAGGTTCTATGTACTTGTAATAATTACATTCTTTGCTTTAGGTCCATCAAAAGTTTCATCGGTACAAGGATCTCATAATCTTCATGATTCTAGCTCGCTAAGAGGTAAGTCAACGGAAAGAAGTCCCCTAGTTCTCTTGGTTATAACCCAATTAGAAGGACAAGTTCATTACATTCTAGAATCTTACAATCCGTAATTATCGTGACTATAGAGAGCGTGGTTCGGTCTTTCGGCTAAGGATATGATGTCCCTATATGCTAGGATTGGAAAAATCTACTTAGTTACGACGCTTATGAATATAAAGACACATAACTGATACAACTCATGAATACACACACAGTCACAACAGATCTGCAATCCCTGGCTAGAGGTCCAATCCTCTTACAGTTGTGACACTTAGCATTAACACGTCTCTCGTGTATATTTTACACCTTATTTGTAGAAACGGAAAAAAAAAGTGTTCTTCATAACATTCTTCTCATTGTTACCGAGCCATAAAAGAGCTCTAGCAACATTTAGACCTCCAGTATTCTGTCCGTTTGTGGGCGGTTGTTGCCCAAGTTGTTTCCATAGTTTGTTGTTCAATACTCCTCTTGTATTCTCTGCGTTCTTACAATATAGCCCCTTCAACTTTTGATCCATCAAGTTTTGTTGGCAATCCTGTAGTATCGGTATACCTTAAATGAAACACGATATACTGTCAACTATCGGAACCTAGTTTGGCATGTACTTATGAAGAACACACAACAGTTTCTCAAACGATTTCTTTATAAAACCATGTGAATCTGTCCTAAATTGCAGATCCCTAAGACAATACTAAATTATTCTCAACTTAAGTGTTTTTCATGTTTTTTCTATATATCTAATATCTTCCTAGAATCCTTTTATAAACATAAGATAACCTCTATTGAATGTACAGTCCTTGTATATCATAAACACTAATTGATACTTATCACTAATAACTGTTACAAGATAAATGCTAAAACAACCGTTTAAACTTTATAGTTCCTATATCCACGGCAGTACTTCGATCTTTGACTTACAGTACCTTGACTTTCTACTTAGCAGTACTTTGACCTTTCACTTAGCAGTACTTTGACCTTTTGACTTGTATTTCCCAACAATCCTCCCCTAACTTGAATTCTACTTGCTTGACTTCAAGTTTCTTGATCGTTGGTCTTCTTTGTTAAGCATCAGTCTGTCTTGTTATTTAAGCAGTACTTGCCTTCAATCTTTTAAGCTTCATCCTTTGAGCAGTATCTTGTACACAATCTGTTTGAGCATCTTGAACATACACATTTCTTCAAAAATCTTTGTCTTTACCTCAAACAGATTGTTCTTCTCAGCAACATGTCTTTTCAGCAACATGAATGGATTTGATGAGCCTTTACCAAGTAGCCATTCACTCTTGGGCTAGTCAGTTCTTTGGTACCTAGAAAAGGTAATAATCCATGATGAACTGAAAATCACTTCAACACTCAGAACATGAATCATAGTGTGTTGAGTACTATATGACTTTTGGTAAGTCATTACAACCATAAAACCCCAAAACGGATTTGAATAGTCTTTACCTGTAGCCGTTTGCTCAGGACTAGTCAACTCTCAGTAATAAAACATTGGTGAGTTGAGGACCATATAGTTTTGAGCAAACTATTAAAGCTATCAACGGATTTGAGTTCTCTTTACCAAAAAGCCGTTTGCTTTGGAGTAGCCAATAATTCCGTGTATAACCATGAGTGGTGTAATGATCACCATAAATTTTTGGTAAATTGTCACCATCAACAGATTATGAGAGATCTTTACCCAAAACGATTGTATTTGGACTAGCAATTCTTATGTTTGTAAGACATGGTGAATTGATTACCATTTGCTGTGTGGTGGTTAACCAACACTCCATCCCTTAAAACAGTTGACATTCAAATATCTGTGCCCTAAATCTTTTTACAACACTCAAATCTTCCACCATATTACAAAAACGAACTTTTTAACTAGCAGTACCTTACATCAAGAATACTGTTTGTTTTACACTAGCAGTACTTTAAACAAAGTACTGCTTTGTTCACAGTTAAGTCTGTTTATCAAAGTAAGATGTATATAAAGAAAATTTTGATAAAACATACCAGTTGTTTAAGGATTGTCACCATTTGCAGTTGTCCACAAAATGAACAGATGTATCAAAAGTAAGCTGTCTCACTTCGTTTCAACTTCCCAATTCCATGTTCCAGCATCCTTATCATCAAGTCTCTTGATAGATGATTCTTCTTCAGCCAGCATGTGAATCATTGTGCCATCTTCCTAAACTCTATGTTAATGAACTCCTGAAGATTCATGAACCTCCATCTTATAATTTTCCCATTCTTCTTGATCTTTCCAGAAGTCATCATCACTTGATTCAGCCGTCTCCCAAATAATGTTTAGATCACCCAGAAGCGACAAACCTAATCCGGTTGGAGGAATGTGCTCATAATAGTCATCAACAACTCGATATAGGTGATATAAATCCTGTCTATCTAGAACGTGCAGTATCTCCCATAAAGTATCAAAAGCCCTGAAGTGATTATTTGCTCTGTGAATGATGAGATACTCTCCATCAGGTGAATCAATAACTTGGAGTTCTGTAATCATGGAGATTCCTTCTAGTGACTCTTTATCTTGTGCATTCTTTTCAAAATCTACAACCCGAAGATAGTTTCTAAGCTCATCAATAGTCTCTGATCTCAACTTAGGCTTCTTTGATGGCTGTGCTTCAGTAATTGTAGCTTTCCTCTTCCTTGAGAGTCTTTGTACATCTCTTTCCTTCAACATCTCCCTTTCTTTCTCTGAATCCATTGGAACAAAGTCTTTGAAGGAGTCTTAATAGATGCTTGAACTTTGTCATACAACTCACTCCATCTTGAGATAATTAAGTTTTTGCAAATTTTTGTATCCTTTTCCTTTTAGAACTCCTCATTGATTTCTATCTTGAGCAAGAGAAGTAGTTTTCCTTCTAAAGTAGCTTTGGCTTTGTTATCTTCTATTCCTTCAAACCTCCTTTCTTTCCTCTTCCTGCATCCCATTCACTTGAATTTTTTTCTAGCAACCTCCTCATCATTTGTGTGTTTTCCAAGGCTCTGATTGTTTGAAGGGTTTAATTCTTCTTTTTAGGTCTTCAACCAGATCCCATTTGCCTTTATCTTAGGGTCAGGATGTTTTGAGTATCAGTACCAGAGTTGGCTGTTTGAGGTTGAATTGATGGGGACAGGAATGCTCAAACCTCTTGGTCTAGAAATAGAAACAAGAACTTCAGCAGCTTTAAGTTGTTCTTCAGAGTCCATAACTTGAATTGGACGGAGTGGGCTTGAAGGTCCTGCTTCCTCCTCAAAATTTAGGATCCTTGGAGTAATAGTACCCTGTCTAGCAGTACTTTGAGTTGTCTCCAAATCCAGTTCTTCTGTTTCTCCACTCTTTACATTAGACGCTTCTTTCTCCTCAATATTAACTTCTTCAGTCTCATCACTTCTTCTTTCCAAATTAGGAGTAACAGCATCTTGATCAGCAGTATCATCAAAGAAAGGATGTGCTAAATCTTCTTCTTGAACTTTGTGCTCTTCAGACAAAATTCCTTCATCCTTATTCCTCCCCAATTTAACTGAAGACACTTTCTTCTTTTGCTGCTTTCTTCGTCTCTTTTGCTGCTTAAGTTTTTGATTCTCTACCCAAAGAGCATGATATTTGACCACAGGCTGGACAAATTTGGACAATTTCTTGAGCTTGGTTTTGAGCTTGAGTATTTGTTTAGCTTGAGAAAGAGTATGCTTCTTGAGTCTCCTAACTTCTCTGTTCAAAGCATATACATCTAAAAGTCCCTCATCTCCTCCAGATGTTTGAGACACATCTGTGGGAGTATAATCAAGGGAGATTTAGTAATAAAATCAGCATTATGAGGGTCCTCACCGTACCTTGGAAGTCAGCAGCTTTGGATTTTCAGCAGTCCCGTGAGATTAACAGTATCATGGAAAGGAAGCATACGTTGTACTGAAGCATTAGTTGAGAATGAGCAGCTCTTTGAGAATAGAAGCAGCACTTTGAGTTGGAGTGCCTGAGCAATCCCTTGCTGACTTGCAGCCCTAGAATGAGGACTAGTACTCTGTTCTTCCTCTGCGGCCAATGCTGTGACTACTTCTAACATAGATGGAGTCAAGGGAGTAATCTTACATGAGAACTTAGTGCTATGCTTCCTCATGAAGGTAAACACTTTAGAAGGAAGTGAAACTGATGGCATAAAATCTTGAGGTCTGTCTACCCCCTCTAACTGCTTGTTCAAAAACAATTGAACGAACCTAGGATACATAAGAAAAGGAGTACCATTTGAAATATGTCCTAGCATTCCATTCAGTATCAACAAAGAAAAGTTGAACCTCTGATTTGTTGCTAGACCGACTAGGGCAGAGGCGATGTTGGTACCAAATTGCTCCCATGAGGTACTCTTAGGACTTAGGCAGTGAAGTAATACATGATCAAGTACTTACCACTGTGGCTAAATAAAGCGGTTTAGAGAAGGTGAGTTTGTGCTTTAAGTACCTCGAAGCCAATATCGCGGAGCGTATCCCAAATCTACTTGCTTTATGAAAGCAAATCACGCCAGTCATACGTCAAAAAGTAGGTCAGCTCGAATGGTTGCTTCAGAGATCAAAATCTTCTTGCCAGCTACTTTGGCGCGAATATGAGGGACATCATTGATCACTTGTAGAGTAGCTGTAGCCCAAAATTGTTGAAGCCAAGGACCGATGAGATCAGGATCGACCAACAAAGCATAATTAATGGAGCAGCCAGTGAGAAAATCGATGACTTGATAAAAATCAGCATTCTGAGCCGTCTTCTCCACACACGCAATCATGTTGTGCTTGTTACAAGAGCGAATGGTTGCCATTGGAAGAGAATTTGATGTGCGTCGAAGGTTGGAAATGAAAGAATTTATGAAAAAGCTTGTTACAAGAGCGAATGGTTGCCATTGGAAGAGAATTTGATGTGCGTCGAAGGTTGGAAAGTAAAAAGTTTATGAATGAAAGTAAGTAAAGTGAGAGAAAAATGCAATTCAGTTGAGTATTTATAGGTTGCGACGGCTAACTAAGAAGTTACCGTTGGAGATACGTTTTTAGCGCAAAAACGTACGTTTGACCGTTGACCGAACGTTAGAACAGTACTTTGTTGTCTAAGCAGTACTTTCTAAGGCAAGCAGTACTTTGAGTTGAAGTAGCAGTACTTTCAACACAAAAAGAAGTCCAACGCAAATATGTGCAACAACAATCCTTCAACTTTGCAAACTATCTCTTCAAATCATCAAACCTTTGAAAAATCACTCATATCCTCCCCTCAAATATAGCTAAAGTGCTGCCAAAAATCCAATCTAACCAAAACAGTACTTTACTCGATCACCAGTACCTTATATGTGATCCTCCCCTCAAAGATAGCTATGGGTTCATCATCCCAATTGTTACCACCAAAAATTTAAACCTTGCCAAAT
Organism: Tanacetum coccineum; assembly: GCA_026074375.1. Classification (NCBI taxonomy): domain Eukaryota; kingdom Viridiplantae; phylum Streptophyta; class Magnoliopsida; order Asterales; family Asteraceae; genus Tanacetum; species Tanacetum coccineum. The sequence continues at coordinate 21,625 of BQNB010001357.1, read as the reverse complement.
CAAAGCCTTTGGTGAGTAAATCTGCTACATTGTCATCAGTATGAACCTTGACCACATTAATGAGCCTTTGCTCATAACAATCTCGAATGAAGTGATGTCGAATCTGAATATGCTTGGTCTTAGAGTGAAAAACAGGATTCTTCACAATGCAAATGGTGCTCTCATTGTCTATATGGATCTCAGTGTTCATGAAGTTAAATCCATAATCAAGTAGTTGATTTTGCATCCAAAGTACCTGAGCACAACAACTTGCAGCTGCTACATATTCTGCTTCTGTAGAGGAGATAGCCACAATTGTTTGTTTCTTGCATTGCCAAGAAACTAGTCTTCTGCCAAGATATTGACATCCTCCTGAAGTTGATCTTCTGTCATGGTTGTCTCCAGCATAGTCACTATCCGAAAAAGCTTCCAAATGGAAAGGAGAGTCTTTAGGATACCATAAACCCAAATTAGGTTGATGTTTGAGATACCTAAAGATCCTTTTGACAGCATGTAGATGGGAAACCTTTGGAGTGACTTGAAATCTTGCACACAGACAAACAGCAAACATTATGTCTGGTCTTGAAGCAGTTAAGTACATGAGACATCCAATCATAGACCTGTAAAGATGTACATCAACATCTTCACCTTCTTCATCTTTTCCTAAAGATTTATGAGCTTCAATGGGAGTAGATGCTGGCTTAATGGTTCTAAAGTCAAACTTGTTGAGAATGTCTTTCACATATTTGTCTTGACTTAGGAAAATACCAGCAGTAGTTTGCTTGACTTGAAGCCCCAAAAAGAAAGTGAGTTCACCCATGGAACTCATCTTGAATTCCTTTTGCATAAGATCTTCAAAATCCTTCACCATAGAAGACTTGGTAGATCCAAAGATGATATCATCAACATATACCTGTACCAACATGATATCTCTTCTATCCTTCTTAATAAACAGAGTTTTATCAATAGCCCCTCTCCTATATCCATGCTTCAAAAGAAAAGTTGAAAGTCTTTCATACCATGCTCTTGGGGCTTGATGCAGGCCATAAAGTGCCTTGACAACTCTGTAAACCTTGTTTGGATGAGCAGGATCTTCAAAACCTGGAGGCTGTTTGACATATACCTCTTCTGTGATGTTGCCATACAAAAATGCACTTTTGACATCCATCTGATAGACAGTAAAGCCCATGAAAGATGCAAATGCCAAAAAGAGTCTGATTGCTTCAATTCTGGCAACTGGTGCAAATACTTCATCATAATCCACACCTTCTTCTTGTCTGTACCCTTGTGCAACTAGGCGTGCTTTGTTCTTGATAATAGTACCACGTTTCATCTCTCCTTGTTTCTAAAAAACCCAATATAGTTTCCAATCACCCTCTTGCCTTCTGGTAAGTCACATAACACCCATACCTCTTGTAGCTTGAATTGAAGCAGTTCTTCTTGCATCGCTTCAACCCAACTTTCATCTGCTAAGGCTTGAGAGACTTTCTTGGGTTCCTCTTGAATATAGAACAAGCAAACAAGCATGTTTGTTATCTTTTTGGTTAGTACTATTTTGCTGTATAAGAAAAGTCAGCAATGCTTGATGTTGATTTGAAGTACTGTCTTGAAGCTTCTTCCTTAGTTTGAACCCCCAGCAGTTACTTTTGCCAATAATTTGACCTTTGAGGATTGAATCTTATGAATTCTAGTGTGGGAGTAGAGGGAACATCAATGGAGGATCCGAAGTTTGTGGTAATCAGCTACTCCGCCCTTCCTCAGCATCAAAAGATTTGTAGAGAAAACACAATCTGTGGAGTATCATCATCAGAATCTGTAGGTGTATTGCCAGTACTTTGAGGAGAGTATAGCAGTACTTAGAGAGAAAATTACTGTAAACATATTCTTTTCCTTTGTCAATAAGATATCTCTTCTATTCCTCTCAAAAGCGAATTCCTTTGAGCATCATTATAGCTTGTGCAGAGATTCATGAAGCATCAAAACTTACAAGCCATCATAGTAAAGCCTTTATCTTCAGAGGACAATTTTTAACTATCTTTTGCAGCAGTTACGTTCCTCTGGAGGCATAGGCTAGTGTAAGAACAATGAATTGCTGGTCATCTAATCTTCGCATCATCATAAGTTATTCCTTGTTGCTTTGAATCAGCATAGTTTACTTTCCGAAGTGAAAGTAATTCATGGATGAGGGTTAAAATGGTCAAGATCAAAACATCCAATCAGGACCTTATTCCCTTTTGATTACTCCTATTCTCAAGAAAATTATACATGAAGACAATCTTGAACCTTTCTTGTGATCCTGTTATAGACTCTAAACCCTTTACTGTTAGTAGAGTATCCCAACAGATATCCTTCTTCTGACTTGCCATCAAACTTACCCAAATGATCCAGAGTATTAAGTATAGTCAGAGAGCATCCAAAAGGTCTCATGAAACTGATGTTATCGGGAGAACTTCCCATCAAGATTTCCAAAAGGAGTCCTTCATTGAGGTTTAGTCCACCAAAACTCAATTAAGCACATAAAAAGCATATATACTGCTTCACCCAAATGAATAGTAAGAAAAAGAGTCTGCAAACATAGTTACTAGCCCGCTTCAATAATGAGTTCCTATTCTTTCTTTCTTTCTGCAACACCATTTTGCTGTGGAGTTCTGGCAATGCTATATTCTCTCTTGATTCCTTTCTTGGCACAAAACTCATTCATAAGTTGATTCTTGAACTCTGTTCCATGATCACACCTGATGGTCTTCACTTTATGTCTTAGCCTGTTTTCCAAACCCACAATCAAATCATGAAGCATATCATATGTTTCATCCTTGTAGGCCAAGAAAAACACCCAACTGAATTTGTGTAGTCCATCAGTGACCACCAAGGAGCAGTACTTTTTCTTGTTTATACTCTCTACCTGAAACAGGTTCCTAAATAAGTCCATGAGAGCAAATTCAAGAGGTTCTCTGAATCAGTTCTTTCCTCAACTCTTCTTGCCAAGATGCCCAGTGGCTGTTTACCCTTCTACATGCCAACCACAAAGTGATCAAGCTTGAATGTCTTTGAAGGTAAACCCCTAACCAGATTGCCTTTAACCAACTTGTTGATATTTTTGAAGTTGACATGCCCCAGTCTTCTGTGCCATAGGACAGCTTCATCCTCTGTTGCCTTTGCAACCAAACAAGTGATTCCACCAGAGGGAATAATATTCTTTAATATCCAAGCGTAGACATCATACTTTCTAGGAGCTCTAAGAATTACCAAAATCTTCATCAACAAACTTTGAATTTTTGGAGATAGGATACGACATTCTTATATCTGTGAAGAGAACATTGTGCTTCTTATCACAGATTGAGAAACAATAAGAAGGTAAAACAGAGCTCTTCCAATAGCATAACTTTCTCAAAAACTAAGCATGATGTCTTAATGGTTCCCTTTTCCCAGATTCTTCCACCTTTAGAATCATGTCCAAAGGCCCAAAAATAACCACCTTTGAACTCTTAAAATCAGCAACTTGTCCTTGTCTCCTGTCATACTTCCAGAGCATCCACTTTCACTGATAGCATAGTCATTGAGAATCCTCCTCTGGGAATTGCCCTGTACAAAAAATTTCAAATAATTAGAACTCTTTTTATGGACCCAAGTCATAACTGCCTTGGGATACCACTAATGGAGTTACATCTCAATTGCTTAGTGTGTTAAAGAATCCATTACCCCTATTCACAGAATCTAGATAGTTCCCTTTTGGTTTCCATGTTTGTTTTGGACTTATCATTGCACTCTTTTTGACAGTTTGTGGAAGTACTGCTTGGGATCCAACAGTACTTCCTTTCTTTACCCAGATCAATTTAAACACTATCTTGGGTCTTTTGTGTCTATGAGGAGTCCTTGTTGTAGAAGACCTCGATGATGGTGAGTAACTTGAGATTCTAGGTCTTCTATTATCCATCCTTGGATAGTAACTTCCATCAGTACTTCGTGAAAGTACTGCCTGTGGTACTCTAGATCTAGCAGTACCTTGATATGTCACATTAGCAGTACTTTTTGAAGGTACTGTTTGTGTCATTTTTGGTCTAGCCAGTACTTATCAACCCATCCTTGTAAGTACTGCTGATGGAATAAATGATCTCCACTTTGGTGAGGGTACCTAATTTTTTCATGCGAAATTACTATGGTTTCACTCCTTGGATGTTTGTTCCAAACTGGTCTTGTTTTCCCTTGAACCCAGTGTTCCCTTAGGTTTATATGAGTTTGTGGTGTGTTTGAAGTTCTATATGTAGGTACAATCCTTAATGAAGTGATTAGGACTGTAAACATACAAAACATTAATTTACCCCCTTTGTACCCAAGTCCCTTTGTCCTATGATTCATGACGCAACACTGTTTTGACTGGTTTGGTGACCTGTTTTCAAAAGATGATTTCGCTAATCTCTGATTAAAAGCAGTTTCCTTTTGACTTTCAAGAAACACAGTCTCTTCATCATCACTATCAACCCAGTCTTCAATTATGACTTTATTTCTATCAATTGCTGATTGACTAGATTGTGTTTTCTCTTGATTAATAACTTTATTCCTAATGGCTAGTTCATCTATCCCTGTAAAGGAGACATTTGCCCTAGGTGGAATAATTGTACCTGTAGGTGGAGGTACTGCTTTGTAGGCCTTTTCTCTTTTGAAATTTTCATACGTAGAATCAGTCAAAGTTTCATCCCCAGATGAAATGTCACTTTCCATACATTACCTAGACTCAATCCCCAAACCCTATACATGACTTATCAGACACAATCTTTGTTTTGTTTAGGACTTCATTTTGAATACTGAAGCCATTTGACCATTTTTTCAAGTTTCTACTTTGAAATCATCTCCGTTCTTTTAAGCTTGATCTAATCCTTTGTTTTTCTTCCTAGTTTCAAATCTCTTATCTTTAAGTCATATTCCATTTGTCATACTATCACCCCATGCCATATTCATTCGTTTTCATGTGTTTTTAAGCATGACCTCTAATGATCTCCTAAGCTCATTTGGATATCCTAGAGTTCAGTCCTAGCTCTTTGGAAATTATCTCTATCTTTTTGATAGTTTTTCACGCAACAGTTTATAAGAACTTACTAACATTTGGACAGTATACACACAGATATCACTCTGAGTTTGTAGCCATCAAAGCTAGAGATATTGGTGCATCATCAGCTTTGTTGCTCCAGTCAAAATCATCAAGTCCATCTTGTCCAAAGTGCATATGCTCTGCATCAAACTCTATGCTCCAATCATCTTGTTCGACTCCAGTCAGTGCCATCATAGCATATGTCACTGGTTCCAGCAATCAAAATTCTTTGGTCCAATCAATATCTTCTTGTTGTCTGTTGCTACCAATGCTTTTGAAGTTTTGAATCCAATAGCCACAATCCTCTTTTCATTACGACCATATTGCCTTTGTTTTCCTGGTAGTTTAGCAAATCTACACTCTCTAGCAAAATGACCTAACTTTTGACAGTTAAAGCATTCAATTTTTGACTTATCAAAGGTAATCCCATTCTTTGGCTTGAGGTCAATGGATCTTCCTGTCTTCCTCATAAACTTCCTTATCCTTGCTGTTATCATAGCCACTTGCCATCGAATGTCAATTTCTTCCATAGCATACTTCATCAATGTTGCAGAGTCATCATCATCAAGAGTTATGGCATAGATTTGTTGAGCAAAGAAGAAACATATGATTTCATCTGAGTTGAGAAACACAGTTGGGAGACAGTTGGCACCTTGCTCGAGATAGCTTGAGTATATCCTTTTGGGATATGTGCTGGTTCAGCAGTACTTTGTTTCAAAGTACTGCCCTTGACTTCAGTGGACATAAAAGCAATGTTTTGGAGTTAGAATTTGAGATACCCTTCAATCATGCTCATCACCTTTAAGTTATTGTAGAGATCATCAAAGTCTAACTCATCTAAACACATGTTGTCCCCCGAATCATGGTAGCCACAACATGCCACAGTGGAAGGCTACTTAGAACATCAATTTGCATCTTCAATGGACACCTGTAGCATCATGTAATTCAAGATGCTAAGAATATGCTGAAACCTTTCATATGCTGAATCTAGTTCTCCCTAGAATCCAATAGTAAAATGTCTCAAATTGTTGTTTCAACAGATTCTTTTGCATCTTCTTTGATGCTTCGTTTCCTCCAAATCTTGCTTTTATGGCTTTCCATAAAGATCTTGCATCTACAGCATCATGGAAACTGAGAAGATGTCTATCAGGTATGGCAGAAAGCAGTATATTAAGGGCTTTCTCATTGTTTCTTCTTGCGTTTGCAGCAAGTGAAGTCTTTGGAGCAGACACTGAGGGAGATGCAGGATCAGTTGTGGTTTGGTTTCCATTAGTGATTATGTCCCATAGTATGTGATCAGTGATAGCAATATACTGTCGCATCTTCATGGACCATAGGTCATATTCACCTTTCTTGATTATAGGGATTCTGAGTGCAGTAACGGACGAGGTGGGAGGGATAGGTTCTGTTTCAGACATCTTTTATGAGTTTAGAAAAAATTTCGATTGATTAAAAGTTCTTCAAGGTCAGAGTCTCTTCACAAGCTCTGATACCACTTGTAGGATCGATATTCCTTAATGAAACACTGATATACTGTCAACTATGCGGAATCTAGTTGGCAGTACTTATGAAGAACACACAACAGTTTCTCAAACGATTTCTTTTATAAACCTTTTGAATCTGCCTAAATTGCAGATCCCTAATACAATACTAAATAATTCTCAACTTCGTGTTTTTCTATGTTTGTTCTATATTCTAATATCTTCCTAGAGATCCTTTTATAAACATAAGGATAACCTCTAGTAGATGTACAGTCCTTGTATATCATAAACACTAATTGATACTTATCACTAATAACTGTTACAAGATAAATGCTAAAACAACCGTTTAAACTTTATAGTTCCTATATCCACGGCAGTACTTCGATCTTTGACTGACAGTACCTTGACTTTCTACTTAGCAGTACTTTGATCTTTCATTTAGCAGTACTTTGACTTTTTCGTGGCAGAACTTTGACCTTTTGACTTGTATTTCCCAACAGCTTTCAGTAAATATATAGACATCCCTCCTATAACCCTAGATACTAATTATAGTGTGGCGCTAGCTGACGGAAAGTCGCTAACCATAAATACTATTTTAAGAGGGTGTACTCTTAACTTGCAAAATCACTTGTTCAAAACCGACTTACTCCCTGTAGAACTAGGAAGTTTTGACTTCATCGTCGGAATGGATTGGATGGCCGAACATCACACGGAGGTTGTGTGTTACGAGAAGTACATTCGTGTTCCGTATGGAAATGATATGCTAATTGTACAAGGCGAAAGAAGCGGAGTTAAAAACGAATCGAGATTAGAAGTCATCTCGAGCATCAGAACGCAGAAGTACATCGACCAAGGACGTCAAGTGTTCTTGATTCAAATAATGAAGGAAGAGGAAACTGAAATTCCAGAGAGGCGAATTGAAGATATGCCTGTAGTCAGAGACTTTCTGGAGGTATTTCCTGAAGATTTACCAGGACTACCACCGACGAGCCAAGTAGAATTTCACATCTAGTTAATACCCGGAGCTGCACCTGTTGCACGCGCACCCTATCGTCTTGCGCCTGCAGAGATGAAGGAATTAGCCGAGCAACTGAAGGAACTTTCCGATAAAGGTTTTATAAGACCGAGTTCCTCTCCGTGGGGAGCACCAATCTTGTTTGTCAAAAAGAAGGATGGATCTTTCCGAATGTGTATCGATTATCGTGAATTAAATAAACTCACAGTGAAAAATCGTTACCCCTTACCAAGAATTGATGATTTATTCGATCAGTTGCAAGGATTCAGCCTCTACTCGAAAATTGACTTAAGGTCAGGTTATCATCAGTTAAGGGTTAGAGAAGAAGATATTCCCAAGACTGCTTTCCGAACACGATACGAACACTATGAGTTCCAAGTTATGCCTTTTGGTTTGACCAACGCACCTATGGTATTCATGGACCTCATGAACCGTGTATGCAAACCATACTTGGACAAGTTTGTGATTGTGTTCATTGACAATATTCTCATATACTCCCGTGACGAGAAGGAACACGAAGAACACCTGAAGATTATTCTAGAGTTGCTGAAGAAGGAAGAACTGTATGCCAAATTTTCCAAGTGCGAATTTTGGATCCATACGGTGAAGTTTCTTGGACACGTAATTGATAGCAGTGGTATTCACGTGGACCCAGCTAAGATTGAGGCTGTTAAGAATTGGGCATCTCCAACCACTCCTTCGGAGATTCGCCAGTTCTTAGGGCTTGCAGGTTACTATAGGAGATTCATTGAAGGATTCTCTAAAATAGCTAAACCTATGACGGAGCTAACGCAGAAGGATAGAAAGTTTGATTGGGGTGAAGAGCAAGAGACGGCTTTCCAACTATTGAAGCAGAAGCTATGTGTTGCACCTATTTTAGCACTTCCGGAAGGCAGTGATGATTTTGTGGTGTACTGTGATGCATCCATAAAAGGGTTAGGTTCGGTACTGATGCAGAGAATGAAGGTTATTGCATACGCTTCCAGACAACTAAAGATCCACGAGAAGAACTACACCACTCATGATCTGGAGTTAGGAGCGGTAGTGTTCGCCCTGAAGATCTGGAGACACTATTTATATGGCACAAAATGTGTGGTGTTCACTGATCATAAGAGCCTACAACATATCTTAGGCCAAAAAGAACTCAATATGAGGCAACGCCGGTGGATAGAGCTCCTAAGTGATTACAATTGCGAGATCCGTTACCACCCGGGGAAAGCAAATGTTGTAGCAGATGCTTTGAGTCGGAAGGAAAGGGTCAAACCACTACGAGTAAAAGCTCTGGTTATGACCATTGGCTTGGACCTTCCGTCACGAATCCTTGAGGCGCAGAAAGAAGCAGTTAAGGTTGAAAACATTGAAGCAGAAGATATTGGTGGCATGCTAAAGAAGTTAGAAGCCCGCGCTGATGGAACGTTATGTTTGGATAATAGAAGTTGGCTACCGTGTTACGGTGACACAAGATCTTTGATTATGCATGAGTCGCATAAGTCAAAGTATTCTATTCATCCAGAAGTCGACAAAATGTACCATGACATGAAAATGTTATATTGGTGGCCAAACATGAAGGCTGACATCGCCATATATGTCAGCAAATGCCTGACTTATGCCAAGGTCAAGGCCGAACATCAGAGGCCCTCTGGTTTATTGGTCCAACCCTATATACCAGAATGGAAGTGGGAGAAGATAACAATGGATTTCATCACCAAGCTACCCAAAACGGCAGCAGGATTCGATTCGATTTGGGTCATTGTTGATCGTCTTACCAAGTCTGCTTACTTTCTGCCGATGAAGGAGACGGATTCAATAGAAAAGTTGATGAGGATGTACATGAAGGAGATTGTAGCAAGACATAGTATATCGGTGTCAATCATCTCCGATCGAGATAGCCATTTCACTTCCAGAGTTTGGCAATCTTTGCATAAAGCGTTGGGTACACAGTTGAACCTGAGCACTGCTTATCACCCTCAGACCGATGGTCAGAGTGAGAGGACCATTTAAACATTAGAGGACATGCTAATGAGCTTGCGTGATTGACTTCGAGCGTTGGGATAGACATCAGCCCTTAGTGAATCCTCGGTACAATAATAGTTATCACACAAGTATAAAGTGCTTAACCCGTTCCGAAGCACTTTAACTAAAAGTGATGTTTTCGCGACTGTTGGTTGGGCTGAAGGTGAAAGCGCAACTTACCGGACCAAGATTATCCACAGACTACGAAAAAATTTCAAGATAGGGATCGCATGCAAGCTGCAACGTGACCGACAAAAGAGTTATCTGACAGGGCGTAGACCCTTGAGTTTGAAAGTTGGAGATAATGTTATCTTACGGTCCACATTGAAGGGTGTGATCCGGAAAGCGTGGAAAACTAAACCCTCGTTATATTGGACCCTTCCAAATTATAGAAAGGATTGGCCCAGTAGCTTACCGTTTGGAATTGCCTCAAGAACTTCGTCGAGTACACAATGTGTTCCACGTCTGCAACTTAAAGAAATGTTTGTCCGATGACACACTCGTTATTCCCCTGGAGGAAATCCAACTCGACGACAAACTCAACTTCGTTGAAGAACCCGTAGAGATAATGGACCGTGAGGTCAAGCAACTTAAGCGAAGCCGTATACCTATCGTTAAAGTCCGTTGGAATGCACGTAGAGGTCCAGAATACACGTGGGAACGTGAGGACCAGTTCAAGAGCAAATACCCTCACTTGTTCGCAAATCCACAATCTCCTACCACGTCTTGATTTCGGGACGAAATCTTCTAACCTGGGGAGGCTGTGGCACCCCGTAAGAAATTAGATTTCTCTTTTCGTTAAGTAAAAGTTATGTACTGCAAGTTTGCAAATGTTACCGTTAATCTCAACAATAAGTCATTTTATAATCGTCATGCATTACTCCTGGTCATGAAAAGTTTAATTAGCACGCGAATATCACCATTTTGCTCTTGTGTCTAAAAGGACATTTTAGAACGTGTAACGATAAAAACCATACTTATTGTACATTTGTGAAACGAAGCCGTTTACTCATATCATTTTACAAAACCATCTACACCCGTGACTAAATTAAAACAAAAAAAAGGGGGGAAAGAAAGAAGAGATGCCGACTATACATTATTATGCACACTTACATACTACCCCACTATTTCCTTACTTCTTTTCAAATCTTACAAAATGGATACGTCTCATCACCTGGTACTCTTTTTAAAATTTCACGTGTTGCTATACCAGATTCAATATTCAAAGAAAAGTCAAGAATAGTGTACACTTTATAGAATAGAAATAGGAAAGAGTAAATTATGACGAATAGTATTATAAAACATCATCATCATCATAATTCTAAATAGTATATGCGAATAGTATCCTTCACATGCAATGGGAACAATATCTCTGTAACCATGCAAATTTTGGGTATAAATAAGGACCATGCACGAACTCTTTTAAGCATAACTAGAATTGAAAACAAGAAGTAAACAATACAATTCGAGTTAGAGTTTCTTTGGGCTCAAGGTATAAAAGGGGCGTCGGGTTTTAAAAAAAGGGTAGAAGCGAGGAAGGTTCGGGCTTTCTTCACACCATCACCTCTCCTCATCGACTAACGAACTTGGACCTCGGTGAGTCACCTCCAAATTTAACTATGTCATTTACCTTTGTAGCCTAACATACAACCAAAACCAAAGCACGACTAGTCTTAACTAAACTGAATGAAAGCCTCAGCTCTGAATGGCTTGTACACGATCTAAAACCCATACGTGGTTAATATGTACGTACGCATGCAAAGACTTTGGTCGCGGCATGCATAAAATAATGATGTATAGTAGATTTTGTAAACAACGTATCATACGTGAAAACCAATAAATGAACCAAGGAAAATTACATTAACTTTAAACACGAACATGATACTCTACGTTGGCTCACTAAGGACTAACAAGTGCTAGGTTTACGCGTGAAATATTGTAGGACTTCTTATGTTGGGACCTCGACCTATGACATGGGTGACACCAAGTAACCCAAGACGAACCACAACGAGCCATTTGCTCACCATTGGTACGTCACAGACTCTGGTAAAAACGAGCACATCATGCTCGTTGGTTCGTGCCCAGGCCTCGTAGACACATGACACAACGAGGCTACCATGTTTGTATTCAAGCGTGACACAGTGGGCTGCTGCCACTGTTGAAACCATGGGTTTCGCAGCAGGTTGCTGCCACTGTTACAGCCAAATGGGTTGCGAATAACACAGCCACACCTTTAGTTTTGACCTTCACCTAGCTCGTGACTAATCTTATAACATGGAGCCATGCGAGATTAACAAGAAAACCTAGCTAGGAATATTTAAGGGCGCGTTGGGGAGAAGGAAGAAGACCACAATAGTGGCCATCAACCCACTATTGGGCACGACAGAAAAACAGAAAATAGAAGAGGGGTAGGCCTTGAGAGTTGTTGGTATTGTATAAAAATAATGCATAAGATACCTCCTACCACTTGCACATAATTCACCTTATTAAAATTTGGCATAGAGAAGTATAAATACCTGCGCGATTTTGAGCTCCTGAGTCATTTCAGCTGAACCCAAGCAGGTTGGCAGACTCGCTAATGAGCAAATGTTTACTTAGACAAGTAGAAAGTCTAAATAATATGTCATTTGTTTTTTGGAACTTAAAATATTGTGACCACGGAAATTGAGTTTTTAAACGGGTTTTTTTTTAGGTGACATATAGGAAAGTTGGTGGTATTCTAGGCATGTTGTGTCTATAAGTCTTTTAGTGGGCGTTTGAATAGAGCAGGTGGAGTGACGGGGGGTTGTTTAGGTTTTATGAATTATGTTGCTCAAAGGGGTTTGGTACAGCGGTGGCGAGGTAGTTCTTTGGCCAGTAGCAGGTCAGGGGTGTTTTTGTGTGGTTTCTTTTTGAAGGTGTGAAGTGACTGACGTGGGCGGTTTTACGACCAATTGGGGATGGTGAGACGGAGTTTGTTAATTCGAGGCGTAGCAGATTTACACGCTCTTGTTTCTAAAGTAGGGTGCCGCAGGGGGGCGGGGTTAGTGAGGCAGTAGGCCAGGAGGGGTGGGTGGGGGAGGTGTTGGAGGGGGGTTGAGTGGGGGGGGTGGAGGGAGGTGGGATGTGGTCGGCGGTAGGTGTTGGTTGGGTGGTTTCAGGGTATACGGAGGGTGGGCGGGATTGGGGTACGGGGCATGGTGGTAGCGGGGTAGGGGTAGGGGGTGTGGGGGGTGCCGGAACGTGGGATTGGTGGGGTCTCTTTGACAGCTAGGAGAGGGGAACGAGTGGAAAGGGAGGTCCCGGGGAGGGAGGGGTGCAGGGGCGACCTAAGCAGGTCGGGGCGGAGTAGGGTGGGGTGGGGGGAGTGTAGAGGGGGGGCTACGGGGAGGGGTGTGGGGGAAGGGCGAGGCCGAGAAGGGTAGGGGAATCGGGAGTGGGTTACAAGAAACTGGAGGAGGTGGTTAGGGTGATCTGCACGAGGGGTGGGAAGGGGGGGGGGGGTGATGGGCAGGGGGTAGGGGTTGGTGATGAGGGGCTCGGGAGGGTTTCGGGGAAGTGTTAGGGGGGGGGGGTCAGGGGGGGGCAATGTATGGGGGGGTTTGGGTTCATTGGGTTTCTGGGGATGCATGTGTAACTTATGGAGCTGGGAGGGGTTGGGGGGGTGGCGGGGGGTATTCACGAGCGCGTGGAGGTGGGGGGGCGGTACGGGTGGGATCGGCGGGGGAGGGGGGTGTGATGGGAGTGTAGCAGGGGAAGGGTGTGGTGGTAGAAGGGAACGAGGGGTTAACGGAGCTCCTAGGGTAGTGACTCTGGCGGTGGGGAAGCTCAGGTGTGGAGCAGTGCGGGGTCGCAGCGTATGGGGGGGTAAGGGGTGACGTTTGGGGTCGTGAATGCGCGTGTGAGGTTGGGTGGGGCGTAGATTGGGGGGGTTGGGGCGAGAGGAGGTGGGATAGGGTGGAAAGGGGGAGCCGAGGGGGGGGGATGGGGAGGGGTGGAAGGGAGGGCGGCGGGGGTGTTAGGAGGGGTTTTGTTGGGGCGATGGGACATGATGGGTATGGGCGGTATGTGGGTGTGGCTAGGCGTGGATAGACGGTGGGGTGTTATGGTAGTGGGCGTTGGGGGGGAGGGAGGGAGGGGAATGTTGGGCCGGGTGTTGAACGGGCGTAGGGGAGGTGTACAGCCTCTTGGGAGGGGTGGGACGGGACGGTGGGGGGGCGGGGGGAGCATGGTGGGGAGCGTAAGTGAGAGGGGGGGTCGTGGGATAAGGTGGGGGGGGGGGGGCTGGATACTGGGGGGGGAGTGGGGAGTAGAGGTTTGGGGGGGGGTGGGGGGAATAGGGGTGGTTCGGGTAGAACGTAGGTGTTAGTGGGTGTATTGGGGGGTGGTTTTGATGGATGGGAATCTTGGGGGTTAAGGACGGGCAGCTTCGGAGCCGTTGGTGGTTATGAAGATTGTGAAGGGGTGGTGTGGGGGGTGTTCGTTGTATGGTCAACCCTGGGCTGTATCGGGCACTTACAGCTTCCGCAGGGTTGTTGTTTTTAAGGGGGATGTTTGGGTGGTAGGATGTTATTCGGGGGTGTTTGTATGTCAGGGTGGTGTGAGCAGGTGGGAGGGGGGTCGTTAGGCAGTATACGGTGCTCGGCGGGGCGGCGGGTTTGGGGGGGGGATCACAACGGGATGGATAACACGAGGGGATTGTGTTCGTTTAGTGTACTATATAAGTTTGAAGTGGGTGAGGGGATGATGGGGTCGGTGCGATTTAGATAGGTACGGGGGGGGGGTGCGAGGTGGTTTGGTCGTTAAGGAAGAGGGTGTGGGGACGGGGGAGGAGGGTCAATGGTGGGTGATGCGGGTCGTAGGGGGGGAGAGGGGTCGGGGGGCAGTTATTATTGTAGTGGGCTGAGAGGGAGTATCATTGTTAAGTGGGGAAGTGGGATTCGCGGACGAGTTTGGGGGGGGGGCGGGTAAGTGGTAGTTCGTTGGGAGAGGGTATGGTAGAGGGGGTGCGGGCGGTGTTGGGGCAAGGGGGGCGGGTGAGCAGGTGGGGCGGCGGATGTGGGGTGGGGTGGGGGGGAGATTTTGGGGTGTGCAGGATTGGGGTAGGTGCTGGTGGATAGGGTGGGTGGTGGGGTGCCAGGTAGGAAAGCAGGTGTTGGTCATAGGTCGGGGGAAGATGGGGGCGATAAATGGTGGTGGGGGGAGGGGGGGCTGGGGCTGAGGGAGAGCCAGGGGGGGGAGGGGGGTGAATGAATGTGTTGGGGGGTAGTTGAGAGGGGTGGGGGGGGGGGGGAGGTCTGTGGTGGAGGGGGTGGAATTGGTGGAGGACCGGCTGACGGCGTGGGGTAGGGGAGGGTGGAGGAGGGTGAGAATAGATGGCGGGAGTGGGACGGGGATAGGGAGGTGCATTTTGGCAGGATGGGCAGTTAACAGAAGGTAAGAGATATGGGGGGGGTAGTGCTTGATGGGTGGGTGGGGCTGCAGCGACCCATTGGTTATGGGGTGGGAGGGTTGTGGGTGGTGAGGGGGGGTGAGCGTGGGGCGGTGGGGGTGATGTTTAGGGTGTAAAGGGGTATATATTGGGGGGTGAGTGTAGGAAGCGGGGGATTAGGTTGAGAGGGGGGGACTTGCGGGGGGGCCGGGATACCACAACTCAGAGACCGGCGTGGGGAGTGGGGGGTGTGATGAACTTCGGGGGTGTGCTAGTGGGAGGGTAGAGAAAGATTAGCACGACATGAGGGATTCATATAGAATGGGGGTGACGCAGATGAGTTCGCCGGCGTCAGGATGGTGAAGGTGGTTTAAGCCTAGCTGGGGACGGTGGGCGCTTCCACGGTTATGGAGAGCCTGGACCCGGGGGGGAGGGTAGGGTGGGGTCTATCGATGGATCCTGTGAGTTGTGCTACTGAATGCACGGTGGGGTGGACAGGGGAGTGGAGCACGGTAGATTGGGGATGGATAGGGGCTGTTGGGGGAGAGTGGAGGGACGCGGAGGGAATCGTGGGTGCGGGAAGAGGGGGCGTTTGGTGTGGGCTAAGTATGGGTGATGCGATCGGTGGGTGGGTGGGAAGGTGGGGGTGTAGCTTGAGCGGTATTGGGGGGAAGGTGGGGGGAGAGGGTGAAGGGATAGGTGTTGGTGGCGGTCATACTCTGTGTTGGAGGGATGGCTGGGTTTATGGGACTTGGGTGGGGGGGTGGGTTGTTATGCGGGGGGTGGAGGCGTTGCGACAGAAAGCAAATTGTCTCGGGAACGCAAAGACTGTTAGGGCTTACTCCCAGGGTGGGGTTGGTTGGGATATTGGGTGACGACGGGTCGAGGGGATGGGTGAAGTGGTGGATGGGTAGTGGTAGGAAGTGGAGGGCGGGGGAGGGGAGTTGGGGGAAGTGATTGGGGGAGGTGGGGGGTGGCGTTTGTGGGATAATGAGGTGGCATTGGAGGTGGGGAGGAGTTGGGGGGAAGCTAGGGTGGGGGCCATGTGTGGGGGTAGGTGTTGGGGGGGGGGGGTGGACGGTTAGTGCGGGGAAGAGGGGAATGCGTAGCGGGGTGGGGCTGGGGAGTTGGGGGGGGACGTGTGGTGGCGTTTTAGGGTAGAGGGAAGGGGGGGGGGATGGGTCTGGGTGTTTACGTTATGCCGACAGATCTTGGCGGCGGGGGGGGGGGAGGGATGCGGATTGGCAGGGGTGGGTTCGTGGTGGTCTTCTTAAGGTGGATTGTGTGTTTTAAGGGGGGGGGGTGGAAATGATGCAGGATGCTGCGTTGGGAGCCCGAGTTAGGGAGTGGTCGAGGGTCTGGGGAGTAATGGGCGGGTGTATGGGGGATCGGTTGTGAGAAGGGGAGTAGTAGTGGGGTGGTTGAGGGGAGGGGGGGTATGGGGGAGTTTTAGAAGGAAGGGGGTGGGAGTTGGGTGATGGGTTGTGGGCGGGGTGGGGGTTAGGGTATGGCGGGGTGAAAAGGGTGCTGAGAACAGAGATTTGGATGTGTTTTTGGGGGGTCAGGTCCATGTTTTATTCGGGTTCGTATTGCTATTTTTTTTTTTCGACTTTTCGGCTTTTTCTTGACATTTGTGTATTGTATTTGTCTATTGTGTTTTAATTTTTAACTAGTTTTTTTTTGTTTTGATGTGTCTATAGTTATTATTTTTCATTTTTTTCTGCTTGACATTAAACTTTTTTTTTTTTTTTTTTTTATTTATTATTTAATTTTTTTATTGTTCTAACTCTCTTTTTTTTTTTTTTGTTTTCTATTCCTGGTTGAATGTTTCCTTGCCTCTGTATTTAATCGTTTTATAGTACCTACTTCTTTATTTGTGTTCTTTTTCTTTTTTTGTGGTTTATTTTTTTATATTATTTTTTCTCTATTGATCAACGACATCGTGATGTTTGGGTGAGAGGATTTATGTTTCTATTTGGTAATTACAGCATTATTCTAAATAATTTTAGCGAAACTTCGTTTGAAAAGACTTTGGTCGTTGCTGCTAGACTATTCGCTAAGCGACTGATTGGCCCAATTTGGGAAAACAAAATGTTAAGGAAGAGAGAAAATTACAAGAGAGTTGGTATGGCAAGTGAGAGGTCTTGAATCCGTTCCAAAGTTAAATGACGAGCAAGAGAGAGACAGAATGATTTCAATCTTAATCGATTGACGACTGACGCTACATATTACAAAACCAAAGAATTCA
This sequence comes from Tanacetum coccineum, assembly GCA_026074375.1. NCBI lineage: Eukaryota > Viridiplantae > Streptophyta > Magnoliopsida > Asterales > Asteraceae > Tanacetum > Tanacetum coccineum. The sequence continues at coordinate 4,393 of BQNB010001357.1, read as the reverse complement.
TTTTTGGGTCTTTTACGGACATGGAGTACAGAGTAAAACTTTCTAGGGAAAACCATATTTAGCACCCTCGTTATCAAGGAAAAATTGTTCTCAAGGAAAAATTGTCTTAGCAGTTGCGTCCTCAGGTATTGCCTCCTTACTTCTTACGGTAGAACAGCACACTCAAGGTTCAAAGTCCCACTAGAATTAACAGAGGAATCCCTATGCAAGATTACGAAAAACACTCACCTAGCAAAACTGTTAGCTGACACCAACCTTATAATCTGGGATGAAGCTCCTATGAATGATCGGTGCTGTTTTGAAGCTTTGGATAGAAGCCTCAGAGACATACTCAACGCACTGCTTTCTTTATTTGGAGGGAAGTCAATTGTATTAGGTGGAGACTTTTGGCAAACACTTCATATCAAAAAAGGAGCTTCAAAAATGGAAGTCATAGGTCATGTATCTCTCAGTCTGAATTATGGTTGCATTTTAAGGTGTTTAGACTGAAAGAGAACATACGCTTGGCAAGAACAGATATCAGTGTTGATGAGCGGAATTTAATAAACTCATTTGCTTCGTGGCTCCTTGATGTTGGTGATGGAAAAATCGAAGATTCAGATGAAGAGGATCCTGAGAACGCCTCCTGGATCGACATTCCCTACCGCTATTGCCTCTCCCTAGGTGAAGAAGGTTTATTAAAGCTTATTGACTTTATCTATGATGAAAGTACTCTTCAAACACCTTCGGCAGTGACACTCCAACAGAAAGCAATCGTGTGTCCAGAAAATGAAACCGCAGACATGATAAACTCACAAGTTCTGAAGGCAGTTTGTGGTGAGACAACAACATATGTAAGCCAGGATAAAGCAACACCGGTTGGAAATGACGGAGCAGACACAGAAATGCTAAACCCGGTGGAACATCTAAACACTCTTAAATTTTCGAGGTTCCCACCACACAAATTAGAACTTAAAGTTGGGGCGCCCGTTATGCTGCTAAGAAATATAAACCTGGAAGGTGGATTGTGCAACGGTACAAGGATGATAGTTACGCAGCTAATGACAAAGCTTATTGAAGTACAAATCATCACAGGAATGAGAGTAGGA
>BQNB010001356.1:92701-141555 GCA_026074375.1 Tanacetum coccineum | reverse complement strand
TATGCTTGTTTTGCTAATTGTGTTGTGCAGGAACGGATATTTAAAAAAAGGACGAAAAACGAAGCCAAAACGACAAAACCGGACACATAATTGAAAAGCATGATAAAGACAAAGTCAAGACAAAGCCCAAGTCTGAAAAAGTCAACCAAAGTCAACCCCGACAAATCCAAAAGTCAAAGCCATAAATGAAGAAAAATAAATTTAGGGGCCAAAATTGCCAAGTCCCTAACTTATTTTATGAAGAAAATGCTTGTAAGGGACTTAAACTGCCAACTCTCCAAAGATATACCACATGGGCCATTTCTGCCAACACTCAAAAGTCATATACCAAAAGGACTTAACCTGCAATACACTATATAACACTTAGGGGGTGTTTCTGCCAAAATTCCAAATGTTTATAAACACAACGACGAAAATTGCAAAGACACTATATACTTGGAGGGCCATTTGTGACAAACCCCCAAACCCTCACCCCGTTTTTAAAGTACTGTACATCTTCTTGATTCATTTCCCGCCAAACTCATAAACCCTACATCCTGTCACTTTCAGCCTCGTTGACCTCCCTACAACACTCCAAACCCATCACCAACTCTTACCCCACACCCCACATGACCAAATTGCCAAGCTGGCAATCCTGTGGAATACTATTGGCCAAGAACAATCAAGGGTGTTGATGAATTTGTGTGGGCAGCAAGCATAACCAATGGCCAGGATTGATTTGAGTTTCTACACACACAACAAACACAAGACGGGTTTTGTGTCTACAAAGAAGCACACAAGGAAGAGGACAAGAAGAGAAGACCAAAGACCAAACCCTAGCTCGACTCTATAAAAAGCTTGTAAGCCATTGTGGCAAAGAGTTAGTTTTTTTTTAGGAGTGTAGTTTTTAGCTCAGTTTCAGTTTTTAACTTAGTTTGTTTACTTGTACTCTTTCTTAGTTTAATGAAAATTCAGTTTAACTTTCACTTTGTGTTCTAAGTTATTTGTGTTTATTTAAAAACCATATAAGCTCTTAATATAAGCACTTTATAATCTGTTTTTAAAAGCTTTGATACAAAAATTTAAGAAAAATTAAAAGAAAAAAAAGTCACTGTTTGATAAGCTAAAGGATGAATGAGCAAAAATGGATGGCTCATTGGGTGCTTAGTATAGCTTATTTATAAGCTAAGGGGTAGGATTAGAGCTTATTTAGGTTTCATATAATCCTGTTTTGAGCAAGGATCAAGGTATACTTCTTTTTAAATTTTTGCTTAAAAGTTACTGTAGCATAGCTTATATTTAGCTTATTTATGTCTTATTGTGCTTATTTGCTTTTGCCTCTTACCCTTTAGTGCTTAACTATGCTTGCTTAATACTTGTCTTCAAAAGTTTGAGCTTAAACTAGTCTTTATAGTTTTAAAAATCCGTATTTAAAATTATAAAGGGGTGTTTGGGTTAAGCCCAAAATGGGTCAAAATGGTAAGGTAATGGGTTGTGGTCATATGGTCAACTTTGATTAGTATTATTAAGCTCTTGTGAGACTGTTTTCAAAAGTTTACAAGTCTAAAAGTTGATTTTCATGTTTTCTCATTTGTCTCTTAAGTCTGTTAGTTTTAAAAGAAGTTCAAAGTGCTTATTGGCTTAAACTTTAGAAAACCTAAGTTGTAGTGCTATTTTGGTGTCATTTGTGTAAGCAAAAACCAACTAGCCAAAGCCTTAGGAGTCCTTGTGTTTTGTTCAACTCTGTCAACATTTTTTTCATGTTTTTCAAAAGTCAAATTACCTATTTCTTCTTGCAAAGATCAGCAGCTTTAAGGTATTTTTAGAAGCTTAAAATTTGAGCATAAGCTCACCCTAAGCTATGCTCAATATGTCTTTACTTTATTTTTCATTTTGAGCTTATTTGACATCTTATTTTAAGCTGTCATATTAAGCCCCCCCTTACTAGTTCATTTCTCCTGGTGCTAGACACCCTTTTCAAGCCCACTTTTCTAGCTTATTTGTCCTTAAGCCCTTAAGTTCTTTTTAGTTTTTTAGTTTGTCCTTAGGTCCAGCTATAAGCCCCTACAAGCTCAATCCTTAGGAAGCCTTTTTAAGTGCTTAATCCTAAGCACAAAAGTGGCCATTTGATTTTTTTAAGCATAGTGTAGGAGATAGCTTATTCTTGTTCCAGCTTATTTAGTGCTTTTTAATTGCTATCTTAGTGTTCTTAGTTGCTTATTGAGGGTGCTGTTGTGCCTATGTTTGCTTATTGTTCACTTTCCTTGCTAATTTTGTGCTAACAGTCAAAAAGAAAAAGTCATTTTTGCCTTAAGCTTAGTTAAGCTTTCTGCTTAATTATTTAGCCTTTTCCAGCTTATTTAGTTGTTAGATTTTAACTCATAAGTGCTTATTTAGGTTAGGTTATATAATCCCTTTCAGCTTATTTGTTCAAATATTAGCTTAATAGTCCAAAAAGCCATTAAGAAAAGCCATTTTTGCCTTAGCTCAACTTAAGCGAACTGCCATAAAAAAAGCCCTTTTTCCAGCTTATTTATAAGCATTCGCAAAAAGTTGTAGTTATGAAAAATGATAAGCCCCATGTGCTTATTAAGTTTGTGTAAAAAGTTTTTCTAAAAAAAAGAGGGAGATAAGAGGAAACCCGGGTGAGCAAGACTCGAACCCGGGTCTCAACCCTCAATACACCCTCCTTTTATAAACACTCTTACCGCTGTGCCCTTGGGTCTTTTCTGTTAGACCCTTGGGCACTTTGGTATATAAGGGAGTTTTGTCCCTTAGGCTTATAAGCTCGTTTGAGCTTATTTTCAGCTTATTTATAAGCCGAATTTCGGGTTTCTTATTTTTCTTAGGATAGTTTTAGGGTAAAGCAATTTTACTAATTTTTTTAGAATTTTTAAAAATAGTTTAGTATTTTTTATAATTTAATTTCGTTAAAAGTTTTAAAAATTCATAAAAAATACAAAAATTATCAAAAAAATATTTTTCTTTTTTAGGAAATTTTCTTTAGTCATATTTTACGTAGGAAAAATAGAAAAACTTTCGTAGGGTTAATTTTGCAAACTTTTGATTTTTAAAGAACGGGTCTCGGGTACGGTTCTTGTCTTGACTCGTTTTTGGGTCAAACGACCTCCGTTTTCAGTCTAGTCTTTTTCATTCTTCATTATTAGTCCCCTAGAGTAGTTTAGAAGTAAAAATTTCTTTGTAGGGTTAATTTTTAAGATTTTAGGTTTTTGACCCCTTGTTCGGGATTCCTGCTCTCGTTTTTCAGCTTAATTTCATAATTTTTAGGTTTTTCTCAATCGTTTTTGTTTGTTATTGATTAATTTAGCTTTCTACTCTCTCAAATCATTAATCTCATTCAAACTCCAATTTTCCGACTGTATCGATTCTCCAGCACAGCCTCGTTGGGGATAAACGACCCGGGGATATTCTATACTACTCCTCGGTTTCATTGATTGTTTTTAGATTATACTTATTATATATATTTTATTATATATATTATATATATAGTTTAAAGAACTTCAATCAAATTTTTGGCGCCGTTGCCGGGGAGGCTGTGAAACCGATTATCGTTACGTTTGTCAAGTTGTGTTTGAATCTGTGAATATTATCATATAAAAAAAACAAAAAAAAAACAAAAAGTACAAAAATATTTTCATTTTCTTTTTAGTATAATTATCATTTAAAGACCATGAATACATTGATCGATGTTGGGTGTTATGTGGTAGTGTAAGATGTATTTTGGATAGTTGAGTGGATAGTAAGACTTCCTTTCAAGCTTATTTTTGAGGATATCGTGATTCTAGTTGGTATTGTACGTTGCGGTTCATAATTTGGTTTAATAGCTCGTGTCTGTCGAGATACCTAGCTCTCGTGTTGATATTTCCTTGTTGGTATTATGATAGAACTGGTGTTCTGTCCTCCGTTCAACGTTTTGATTTGCTTCTTTTGTCAAGAGTAATGGTACTCTTTGATTTTTGTTCTTTGATCGTTATTATGGGTGAGTCTCTATGATTTAGTTGGTTCGTGATGTTTCTTCTTGAGTTTCGTTGGTACGTGTTTCGTTTTCAAATGATATTTTGGTATTGAAGTTCTTAAGGTGTTTTAAAGTCCTTTCGAGTTTATAGTGTCGTTTGTTTTGTGGTCACACGTTTCAGTAGTATACAACTATGGAATACCCTTTTTGAAATAATAATAATGTTGAAGTGATTTTTGTATTTAATGAGATATTTGTTAAGTGTCGAAAACTTTGTTTTAAATTGAATTATACAAATAATATGCAACACATTTCTTTTTATAGCCATCCCTTGATTTTTTTTATGAAGACTGTATTTAAAATAAGTTTATGAAAATTTCATTATTTTTTGAAATGATTTACATTATTAACTAATATGATTCTACAGTTTTCAAAATGACTGATATGAAGATTATGGAAGATAATTCTCGCGGGTGAAAAATCGATTTTTGTACAAGGTTCGTATTCGTTTATTTATAGGCCGTGATACGTGGTATTATTCAATAGGTTGTTCTTTGCCGTCGATGGTACGTTTGTTGTGTCCCTGGTTTGTCTTTTTCTAATCAATAACATAACATTCGTTTGATTTTCTTTTGTGTTTTTATGATTTTTGAATTCTTACCAAAATTGGTACATGTAAAGTCTTAGTATTTGTTCATAGTTGGTTCGATATTCGTGCATTACCCTATTTGATTTATCGTGGTCCTTCGAATTCATTTGATGTCTGTATTATGTGAGCTTAGAGTTGATGTTAGTTCACATCTTCTGAGTTGTGCCTATGTGATGAGGTACTTGTTTTTTAACCCCCCCCCCCCCCCCCCCCCCCCCCCCCCCAACTTGACGGATGAGTTAAGTTGTTAGAGTTAGAAGGTTCTCGTTTTATTATAGGATCTAGTACCGTTGGTTATGAGAAGGTTGATATAGTCGTATGAGAGAATTGGTTGTGAGGTATAAGGCTGAGAAAGTATGCCATGAGGAGATGGTTAAAATGCCTTTGGTGGATTTGAAGGTGCTTGAGGTTCGTGGGGAAATGAACTACTGTGAATGCAAGGTCTCATAGGAGTACCAAAGTAGATGAGTTAAAATTATGTGATATACTTGTAGTATGTGAGTTCCCCAAAGTGTTTTCTAAGGATTTAATAGGTTTACCCTTAGGCGTGAAATATAATTTCGTATAGAGTTAGTACAAGGAGCGACACCAATGGAAGGCTCGTGTCGGTTTGGCGCCTATGGAGATGAATGAGTGTTGATATTTGTCTAGAGCTGTAAAGGTAAAAGGTTTAATTGATCCTAAATATTTCGCTATGAGGAAAAGCACATGTATTGTTTATTAATTGTAGGATGGTCATTATAGGTTGTGCAAGTTTATCGCGAGTTAAGCTGATTAGATCTTATTTGGGCTGTCACCAATCGAGGGTGCATGAGATGAGATTCAAAGACTGCTTTTAGGATGTGTTATGGATGCTATGGTTTAGACTACGCTCTATGGTGTTGACAATGCCAACAAAAACCAACAAAAAAAAAAAACCCCACAACCCAGCGATGTTCTGGACGTAATGAATCAGGGTGTGCAGCGTATCAGCAAGTTGTCATCTGGTTAACGAGACATTTAGGTCTACCACGAAACTAAGAAGGCGCAACGAGTCGCTTTAGATGAATTTGGATTGTTGAAGAAGAGAATGTTATTTGAGCCCGACAAGTCGAAGCGGAGTGAGAGGACGCTTTTTGGAATTGTATGGGAACAATATGGGTAAAAGAGCCAATCTTGGGTATTTACAGGAAGGATTCAGAACAATTTCGTAGTAATCGTGAAACAAGGGTAGGATGCTTCCTTAGACGAAGAGAAAAGGTGATTGCTTATACGACGCGATAACTCGAGATTCATGTGAAGAACAACACGACTCACGTTATGGACTTAGGCGTGATGGTTTTGCTCTAAAATGATAGAGGCATTATGTGTACGAGACATAGAGTGTGATCTATACGGATCATAAAAATCTCCAACATATTTTCAATAAGAAGGATTGAACCTGAGGCAGAGAAGATAGATGGAGTTATTTAGGGGTTGTTATTGCGGGACCAAGTACCATCTAGGAAAGGGCGAACGTAGTTGTTGATGCATGGAGTAGGAAAGGAGGAGTGAAGCCAAGAAGAGTCTGAGATATATGTATGACGATCCAAGCTGAGATTAGAGAGGAGATGTTAGTGGTATAGGTTAAGACTTCCAAAGCAGAGAACGCGTCAACAGAGATGCGTGGCTTGGACTAACAAATGGAGAAAAGAAATGGTGGTGGGTTATAATTTTTGGATAGAATTTGGATTCTTATGGTGTTTTCCCCCCCCCCCCCGTACACCTTTTTAGGATCAGTAAGACTTTAATTATGAAGGAGGCGCATGCAACGAAGTATTCTGTTCATCTTGGAGTGAGTAAGATGTAGTATGATCTTAGGTATACGAATTGGTGGCCGAGTATGAGGAAGGATAGAGCTGGTGGTGTTAGTAAGTATTAAGCGCGATTGGAAGTAGAAAATGAGCCTCAAAGGTCTTCAGGTTTGTTACTACAACCTAAGATATCTGATTTGAAGTGGGAAAAGGAAAGATTAACTATGGATAGTAAATCTAAGTACCAAGATCGAGTAGTGGATGCGGTGCGATTTGGGTGATAGTCGATAGAATGACTAAGTTATCCTATTTTCTAGCAATACGAAAGATATAGATGGATTCAGTTGGCCAGGTTGTTTGTAGATGAGGCAGTTGCGAGACTTGTTGTGCTGGTTGTCGGTATTCTGTCTAAAGAAGGATGTATATTGAGGTTTTAGGAAAGGGATGTAGAAGTCGTTAGGAACACGAGTGGGTATGAGTACTGCCTACCATCCATAGACTGATGGTCAGAGTGAGCGTACTTTTCGGACATTGGAAAATATGTTTAGAGCTTGTGTGAGAAATTTGGTGGTAGTTAGGATACTCACTTTTCGTGAGGTGAGTTTTCCTAAAAGATAGTTATCATTTGAGTATTCGATGTGTTTTCATTAGAGGTATTGTATGGAAGAGGAGGTAGGTCACCTGTTTTATAGGTTGAGATCGGAGAAAGTAAGATGATTGGACTTGAGTTGGAGCAAGAGACGACTAAGGTAATCGTGATTAAGGAAAGGCTTAAGAAAGCCAAAGATCGTCAAAAGAGAGTTAAGTTGATAGTAGAAATGAAACTTTTAGGGTTTATTGTGGTGTTCTGTTATGATGAAAGTCTCACCATGGAAAGGTGTAGTACGTTTTGATAATAAAAGTGAGTTAGCACCTAGGTATATAGGACCATTTGAGATTTTTAAAAGGATTGGCCCTGTAGCTTATCTGTTAAGATTGCTCGATGAGCTGAGTATCGGGAGTTATTTGAGTGGTGTTAAAAATTTCGAATAAACTATGAATCGCGTTGATTTAAAAAAAAAACTCGTTGCGCTTGTATCAACTCATATCTATTTCACAAAACAATTCTTGTTTGATGAGTTGCAGGATTAAGATATGAATCACGTTGTTACACAACTTAACGTTTTTGAGGAATTTCCTCGAGGACGGGCGAGGCTCATGTAGTTGGATGTTTCTCTTCGTTTATAGTTGTTATGTTGTTATTCGTACATTTGTGTGGGTAAGCAAAGTTATTAGCAGTAAGATTCCAATAGTTAAAGTTAGTTGGAATTCAAAGCGTAACTTTGAGTTAATATGGGTATGGGAGGACAACTTGAAAGATAAGTATCCTCGATTATTTATTTGGTAATGTTAGAGTTGAACCTTTTGGTTAAATCCTGAGATGAGATTTCTTTAAGGAGGGGATACTATGACAACCGTGGTTTGAGCCGGTTGGTCAGTTTGTTTAGAATTTATGTGAAGCATTTATGTGTGTTCTTTATGTTGTTTTGTGAGAGGATTTGGCTATGAGATTGAAAGTACTTGATTGTTGATTCATGGTACTAGTTGAAAATGAGATTGAATGGATAATTAGATCTTTTTGAAAGCTTTGCGTAGTTTCATACTTGTGTGTCGTTATATTCTGTGTTAGTATTATGTATATGTAATTCATATTATATATATTAGTTTAGTATTTTATAGATTTTAGAGTACTTTCTATTTTTAGAATTAGTTAGAATCAAAAGTTATTTTTGAAAAGCTAGTAAGTTGCGTTTATGTAAAAAGGTTTACCCAAATTAGCATAGGTTTTTATGAAAACTTAAGGTAATTAAGATAATTAGTTAATTAATAATTAAATAAAAAAATAAAAAAATATATATATACATAGTGTTCGGCCGGTTTAGGGATAAATAGGAAAAAGGAAACAAATTTTGACTATAATTAGGACTCTATTAGTATAAATACAAAACCAAGAAAAACCCTAAATCACTTTTCTCTCCCTCCCCTTGTTGTTGGTCGAAATCCCTCAAGAGAAGAAAAAAAAGAATATTTTTTTATCAAGATTAAGTTGGTGATTTAGTGTTTCAAGAATCAAGGATTAAGGTATGTTTATAAACCCTAGTTGTTTAGTTTTCTTTAAATCATGTAACAATAAAAATGATGGATCATTAGGGTTTAAGAATATTCTGTAATTAGTGGGTTTTGATCATTAAAAATCGTTTTTGAGATGATTAGTGGTGTTAAGCATGTGTAATTAGGGTTTTAGGGTTTGTAAATTTAGAATTAAAAACTGGCAGTTTTGAAAGGCCATCTTGCGAGGGTCATAACTTGGTCATACGGATAGATTTTATTGATTTTTTTGAGCCTAAAATTATCTACAGAGAGTCTACTTTCCAACCCCATAGGTTTCATGAATTAAAAGTGAGTGGAAGTTGGTCAAATTAATTAAACAAGATTAGAGCAAATTCTGAGTTGTGTTTATGAGGTCAAAAACCATATCAAAACGTCTTTTTAATTGACTGTCTTGCTACTGTAGCATGTTCATGGTGTTTATTATTTTCTAGACTTTTTGTAGAATTTTCCTAACTGTTTAAATGGGTCTGCTCAAGCTAAACTTTTTGAAGGTCGAATCAGGTCAAGTTCTGGACACTTTGTGATGTTGAATTTTTATAAAATGGTTACACTCACTATTATTTTTATCCAAAAATCATAGAAGCTCATGACTCATTGAGGGAGATATGGGATGTAAGTAGAAGAACCAATTAGGTGTTTTAGTATTTTATTTAGAGTCATCTTGTGACTATAAAAACGGGATAAAATGCAAAAAGTTAAGATGTAAGTTTTATAAGGTAACTTGAGGTTAGCAAGTTGTGAAGAGTATATAGATGAGTTAAATCAAGATATGGTATAGAGTATACATCGTTATGATTGTTACAACGACTTGGGTGAGAGACCTAATCGATGGTAACATTTGTATTGTTTTATATAGATTATTTGCAAGGTTAATTGAAGAGTTTGTATTTGCTTTCATCGAGGTGAGTTTTACAGTCCCACTTTTTACTTATATTTTGGGATGGATATGATGCAAAACTGTTTTGAAATATGAATCGTGATATGTGTTTTTAAGTGTCGAACTATATGATTGCTATGTGATGTAAATTGTGGTAAGGAATCTGCATGTGAGAATGGCATGGCCTAGTGTGAACCCGAACGGACTTAGCTAGTCAAGTGGGTTAGTCTTGCGCGGAGACAGATTGTTGGGACGGAGGGGTACGATCCACCCTAGTTTTTTTGTGAATTGTTTTGTGATAGAATAGCCAAGCATATATGTTCGTAAAATGTTGTTTTTGTTGATCGCGGTGTCATAAGTGAGTCTTAAACCTGTAACTCTCACCAACAATTTTGTTGACGTTTTTAGCATCATTTTCAGGTGAGCAAAATGTGTGAAGAGTTAGGAAGAGGAATTAGCTAGAACATAGGCTTGCATTGCGGAAATCTATGTTCATTTGTTTTGTTTTGGTTGGTTGCATTATATGAATTTGAATGTTAAAGGTTGTAGGTGTTATCATGACACTTTGTGTCTTTCATACATTGGATTTTAATTCATTTAGTATTTCTCTATTTTGACGCCTTGTGTTGTGATGATGCCTATTGATCATGCCTTGCGATTCCGCCTTGGCGGGGTGTGACAGTAGTGTTCCTAAATCTTGAGAGTAAACGCTATTGCTCCTAATTCTAGGTCATGTGTCGTGTAGTTCTTCTCATTCGTATTTCACATTTTTCTGAGTCAGTTTGGTTAGAGGTTTCCATATCCTAGAGAAAGTTTCGATAAATCGTCGGTAATAACCGGAAAGACCTAAGAATTTTCGTATCTTCGTTGGAGTCGTAGACGTTGTCTAATCCTTGATTGACTCAATCTTGGCGGTATCGACGTGAATGCCTTGACTATCAACAACGTGGCCAAGAAATTGCACTTTCAAGAGTCAGAATTCGCACTTAGGGAATTTGACGTACAATTCCTTATTCTTAAGCAATCCCAAGATAAGCCTAAGGCGTTCCTCGTACTCCTTATTTCTGCTTGAGCAAATAGAGATATCATCGATGAATACTATCACGAACTTATCCAAGTATGGTTTGTACGCCCGATTCATGAGATCCATGAATGCCTCTGGTGTGTTGATCAAACCAAATGGCATGACCCGAAACTTGAATTGTTCATAATGGGTCCTAAATGCGGTCTTAGAATATCCTTTTCTCTAACTCTAATTAGTGGTCACTAGTCCCTACGTCGATTTTTGAATAAACACTAATTACTTGTAGTTGATCGAAAAGATCATCTATACTAGGTAACGGGTAACGGTTCTTCACAGTTAGCTTGTTCGATTCTCGGTTATCAGTGTACATCCTGAAGGATCCATCATTCTTTTTGACGAACAGCATCGAAGCTCCTCAGGATGAGGAACTCGGTCTTACAAATCCTTTTGAGTATACGACATAGTACGCCAGTGACGGTCAACTCTCTTTCTCTCAACACATAACATGCCTCTGAGTCTCAAGTTATCCTGCTCTAATGTACCAATCCTATCAAACAACTCTGCTTACTAGCAACTATCGGCGCATATCCATTACTCATATTGCTTTGAATCGTTAAGGTTTCATCACGTAAGGGGAAATGAACGATCTTTAATCACAATTTCTCATGGCGTGGTACTTTGTCAACCAATCTATACTGATGATAAAGTCGAACTACCAAGTCCTACGGGCATTAAGTCTATTTTGAATAGATGATTCAGAATATTCAGTACACAACCTCAAATCTTGGTATCAACTTCTATAATCTTTCCATCGGCTAACTCAATAGAGTACCTACTTGCTAGCCTCAAAATATTAAGTCGAACATGAAGTCCGTTCATTATGTATCTAAGTCTCGGTCAATCAATTAGTTAACGTTGTAATAGGAAAGTATTGGGAATCAGGCTTGATAGTTAAGCTAATATTGTATATGTTTCGGGTTTAATCCCAAGCAAAACCCGAGCTCGGATCCTAGTCAAATATCCCGAACGTCACTTAATGTGTCGGGGTATATAAATAACTTTTCCACCTAGGAAAAGGAAGTTGGTTCATTAATAAAAAAATCCATTTTCTTTTTTCTCTAATTTCTCTCTCAACTCTCTCTCCTCTTTCTCTTTCTAAATCAACTCACTTTCTTTATCTATTTTCTTGATCGATTCGTGGTTTGTTATATGAAGTGAAGTGTTATACGGGATCGATTCGTGGTTTGTTTATTTTTTTTGGTTCGAAAAATATACCAAGAAAATCAAGATTTGATCTTTGTTTGTGGTTAAAAGTGTTAAAGATTTGTACTTTCGAGCTTAGATATATCCCTTGCATCATTACTAGGTGGTTTTAACATCATTTCGTGGCTTTCAAGAATGGTTGATGATTTTTTTCTTGGCTGCGTTTTGACTTACTGAAGGGGTGTTCTTGATTGCGTTTTGCCTCAAGACTGCGTTTTGGTCATTGCGTTTTGCCTCAAGACTGCGTTTTGGTCATTGCGTTTTGCCTCAAGACTACTTTTTGGTCATTTCATTTTGCCTTAAGACTGCGTTTTGGTCCTTGGGTTTTGCCTCAAGACTGCGTTTTGGTCATTACGTTTTGCCTTAAGACTGCGTTTTGGTCTTTGCGTTTTGCCTCAAGACTGCATTTTGGTCATTGTGTTTTGCCTCAAGACACTGCGTTTTACCTCTGCGTTTTGCCTAATTGAAGACCCTTATTGCGTTTTGCCTAGGGGAGACTCTGTCCATTTCATTTCTTGGTTGCGTTTTGTCTCAAGAATTGACTGCGTTTTGTCTAAAGACACTGTGTTTTGTCCATTGAAAACCCTTGTTTTGAAAACCTAATTTCCTAAAAACCCAATTTCCCAAATTCAGTTTGTTTCGGGAAATTAGGTTTTCAAAACAAGGGTTTTCAATGGACAAAACGCAGTGTCTTTAGATAAAACGCAGTCAATTCTTGAGACAAAACGCAACCAAGAAATGAAATGGACAGAGTCTCCCCTAGGCAAAACGCAATAAGGGTCTTCAATTAGGAAAAATGCAAAGGCAAAACGCAGTGTCTTGAGGCAAAACGCAATGACCAAAATGTAGTTTTGAGGCAAAACGCAATGACCAAAACGCAGTCTTAAGGCAAAACATAATGACCAAAACGCAGTCTTGAGGCAAAACGCAATGACCATAACGCAGTCTTAAGGCAAAACGCAATGACCAAAACGCAGCCTTGAGGCAAAATGCAATGACCAAAACACAGTCTTGAGGCAAAACGCAATGACCAAAACACAGTCTTGAGGCAAAACGCAATCAAGAACACCTCTTCAGTGAGTCAAAACGCAGCCAAGAAAAAATCATCAACCATTCTTGAAAGCCACGAAATGATGTTAAAACCACCTAGTAATGATGCAAGGGAAGTACAAATCTTTAACACTTTTAACCACAAACAAAATCAAATCTTGATTTTCTTGGTATATTTTTCGAACAAAAAAAAATAAACAACCCAACCCATGAATTTTGATGATTTTGAACCACAAATCAAACACGAATCCACCCTTGAATCTCTGGTACCAATTGTAGGATCCCGTATAACACTTCACTTCATATAACAAACCACGAATCGATCAAGAAAATAGATAAAGAAAGTGAGTTGATTTAGAGAGAGAAAGAGGAGAGAGAGTTGAGAGAGAAATTAGAGAAAAAAGAAAATGGAATTTTTTATTAATGAACCAACTTCGTGTATAAAAACGTATATAAAAAGTATACAAAAATTTATATCAAAACGTGTAGGATCCCGATTAACACTTCCACTTCATATAACGAATCACGAATCGATCAAGAAAAGAGAAAGAGAGTTGATTTCTAGAGAGAGAAAGAAGAGAGAGAGAGTTGAGAGAGAATATAGAAAAGTGAAATATTATAAATCAAAATCAACTTCCTTTTCCTAGGTGGAAAAGTTATTTATATACCCCGACACATTAAGTGACGTTCGGGATATTTGACTAGGACCCGGGCTCGGGTTTTGCTTGGGATTAAACCCGAAACATATACAATATTAGATTAACTATCGAGCCCGATTCCCAATACTTTCCTATTACAACGTTAACTAATTGATTGACCAAGACTTAAATACATAATGAACGAACTTCATGTTCGACTCAATATTTTGAGGCTAACACTACTGTCTACAGTAGATGGGACGATGTCACTAAAAGGGCAAATCTTAGCGGAGGTGAGGCTTCTATTAACTAGGTTCCATGTTCTTGCAATAATTGTGTCCATTGCTTTAACTTTAGGTCCATCAAAAGTTTTGTCGGTACGAGAATCTCATAATTTACGTGATTCTAACTCACGAAAAGATAAATATATTAAAGGAAATCTCCTAGTTCTCATGGTTATCATCCAATTAAAAGGATAAGTCGGTTATGTTCTATGTTCTTACAATTCATATTTATCGTGACTACAGGGAGCATGATTTGGTCTCTCGGCTAAGGGTGTGGGGTTTCTATATGATAAGATGGGGAACTATCTACTTGGTTTCGGCGCTTACAACACGAGTACATATGACCAACACGACTCATAAATATGCACGCAAAATATTAATAAAACACGAGTACATTATAACCCGTGAAATATAATGTTGAGATGAAAGAGAGCGAAAAGAAAAAATGGAAAGTAAGGGTAAATTGACAAAATTTAATGGTGACTACTCCCAGCATAGCATGGTCCTCCCTGAATTATACATAGGTGATCAGGCTATGTATAATTAAGGACTAACGATGCAATGTTCATTTCGTCAAAACTAGTGATATGTTTAAAATCTTATAGGGTATAAACGTTATAGTTTATAAGGTAGCAAAATAGTTCGTAATAATGAAAACAAGGTAGTTTATATAACGACACAAGATATTTTGTAAAATATCAGAAAATGTTTTATGAGGTGATAGCAAAATAGTTTACGAGAAAATTACGTGACGGTTTATAATATAACAGTTTGGGGGTTCATAATATGGTATCAAATAGTTTACGAGTTGACAACCCAAAACTTTATAAAGTGACAACGTATTAGTTTGTAAAAGACACGAAGTAGTTCATAAGATGACGATGAAATAGTTTGTAAATTGACAGCGAATAGTTTATAATGACAACGAAATAGTTCATGAGGTAACAACGAAATGGTTTGTACAGATGACTGCCAAAATAGTGTGTGTATATTGGTTAGCAAAGAGTTTATAAATAACCGTAAAATAGGTTATAAGATGAAAACGGATTAGTTCATTAAATGATAGCTAGTATAAGTTATGATGTAATTAGTGGATAATTATAAGATGTTGGACAAAGTGGTTTGTAGGAATGATTATAGAATTACGTTTATAAGGTGTTAGCGAAACGGTTTATAAAATTATGGCAAAAGAGCTTATAAACGATGACGAAATAGGATAAAAGATGAAAAACAATTTAGTTTGTTAACAATGATTGCAAAAATAGTTTATAGGGTGACAATGTAACAATTTATAAGATGGTAACAAAATTCTTTTATAGAATGAGAGTAAAATGGTTAATACGCTGTCAGCAAAATGGTTCGTAGATTAATGGTAAAATAGTTTATAAAATGTCTATAAAATAGTTTATGAGGTGACGCTGGAATGGTTTATAAATGATAGTGAAATGACTTATATGGTGTTGAAATAAACAAGAAGCTATTAGCTAAACGGTTTGTAAGGTGGCTGTAAAATAACTTATAACACGACAACTACTATGTTTATAAGATGACACTAAAATAGTTCATAGGATAACATCCATTTAGTCTATTACAATAAAGCGGTTTATAAAATAATCGTAAAATGAGTTGTAAGACTGTAATAGTTAGTAGGAGTACTAAATAAATATTTGAGAAAGAATGAGTGTAACTAACGAAAATCGTCATGAACAAATGAACAGATGGTTTGAAAAAACATCCACACAATACACGAAATTCACAAGGAAGTACTAGTGCCATACTATTATGGTTACAGTTCAAGTCTACTTAGGTTCTATTAGGTACGATAGGAATCGCTCTTTTTAAGTATCAAACATTATCTCTAACGACCTTGGATTTTCCTGAGCTTTTTATTTTCAACTTACGGTTTCGCAGGTTTTGATTGGACATCACACTCTTGTAATGTCCTGATTTTCCACACTCACAATAGGTATTCTAGGTTTCTAATTTGTCATTGCGGCCTCTATGTTGTTATCGAAACAGGGGTTGTCCTACAATCTCTACTCATATGGCCAACTCTCTTGTAGTTATTGCACTCCACAGTGCATGGCCCAGTGTGGCGCAACTTATGTTTGTTGTAGTAGGGTAACTTTACTACAGTATCCCAAGTTTTGTTATTTTCGGTGTCTACCAGTGTTAAGATTTCTACGACCTTTTGTCATTTATTTTGTTGTTGGCATTCCTTACCATCTCAGTTTCCTAACGTACGACCTGATCCATTTAGTCGTGAGCTACACGGATTTTTGCCTCATAGACAACAACAACTTTAATAGCATTAGCAATTCGTCGGGTTATACAATACGCTCGATCCTCGCGGAACTCATTCCTTGTCTCATTGTCGGTATTTTCTTCACATTCGAACGGAGTAAACAAAATAAAATAAGTAGAATTTAAAAAGTTGTTTTCCAAAAAGAAATAGAATGTTATGAGGTGATGGGTTAAAGTTCTGTGCAAATTAATCAGGCTTTTCTAGAAAAGTTACGATGAAGTTAAGGAAAAGTTGAGGCGTGCCGAGATGACGTAGGTGTTTCAACATTATAGGGCGGGTGTTCAAAGTCGTCTTCAGAGTCGAATAGTAGAATGATCAATGGGGTCGACAGACTGCAACGGGTTTCAAATTTATGTCAAAACCCGGGTATAAGTGTAAAGTCAGATAAAAAAAGTTTTAAATGACCACGTCGCTATGACATGATGTTTTAAAGTAATGAGAACAAGTGTTTTTCACTCACAATGTATTAGAAAGGTTAAATATATCTAGACAACTTCCATATAAACAAGTGGGGCAATATACGTAAGGTAAACGTAAACGTAGAGAAAAGATAAACTCGAGATAAATGTAAGCTCATAGCAAAGTAGTGCTCAAGGGAAAAATGGTACTCACGCAATATGTTTTTTTTTAATTTGTTTGGATTTTGAAGATTCGAAAAATACAGTATATTTTGAAATCTTCGGTAACCTGCTCTGGTACCAATTGTGAAAACTAGAAGGGGGGGGGGGTTGAATAGTTTTCAAATTAAAATCTTAACTTTTATTTTCTTTTATTTATTTTCACAAAAGTGTATTTAGTTTTGTTTGATGTGATGTGATATGTTTAAAATCAGATAATGCGAGCAATAATGTAAAGGATATATGACACGGTTATTTATAGTGGTTCGGCTACAAGGACTCCTTCCTTGCCCTACTCCACTCCCCGAGTCACCTACTCGAGAGTTCGAATACACTAATCACCAAATCTCCTTTAACCGGCGGAGAAGCCACACAACGTTACTTAATCATTTTCACGATGCTAAGTTAAACACCGGGTTCCACATATTAGAACCATTCACCATTTGCCACTACACATTACAACACCCCTTATTCAAATCCTAAACCCTTCGTCACATCACCAATGCTTGTCCTCTACTAGGTACCAAACATACACATATATATTGTTTTTACATCAACGTCACCAAACCAAATCTAGACATTTCTAAGATATTTTGTTTGAAGATTAGAGACAAGATAAAGAAGATCTTGAGACATAAAAGCTTGCCACAAGATGGAAGATAGATCCAAGCTTCAAGTGATTTTGGTGAGCTTATCCATAGAAGACCTTTTGGTGTCGTTACGACAACGTCATGAAGGATCTACAAGAAGCATTAGAGTAGAGTAGAATATAGGAGAAGATTAGTGGTAACCAGATCTAGAGAGAAGAAAAATGTTAGAAAGTATAAATGCCTAGAACAAGTGAGAAGTAGACATAGAAGATCAGTTGTACACTAATTATTTAGAAAGAGAATTGTATTAAGAAGTGTGTGTAATCAAGAGAAATGAGTTGGTATTTATAGCCAAACATTTTACTGTTTGCCGGAACTGCCGATGTTGTTTCGCAAAGGCACCGGTATGTAAAGTTGAGAGCACCGGCAAACAATACTTAGAAATAAGCTTTGACTTTTTAACATTTAAACTAATATAATAATAAAGAGAATCTTTTGATCAGATTTTATGAGTGGGAAGGAAGTTTTATGAGGAAATATTTTTTGTGAAAAAATATTTTGTATTTAGGGTAAAGTTTATGAAAAAGGTGATTAAGATCATTTTTAGAAAATTGCAAGATAGGTTTTGTGAATGAGAAGAATGTTGTTTTTATAAAGTGTTTTTGTGTGTTAGAAAACTATTGTCTTAGTAACGTTTAGAGTTTGTTAGTTGATAAGTTTATGTTTTGTTACCAACAAAACAAAGTGAGATCGTAAAATATAAAGATAAACGTTTTTACGGTTTACTTTGTATTAACAATCTCCCCCTTTTTGTTGATGACAAAACATAAATCTATAAAGTAAAAACCAACAAAGTCTAAGCGTTTCTAAATTGGAATTTTTACTTTCTTCTCCCCCTTTTTGTCGAAACAAAAAGAGCGTCGAAGAAAAACTAACACACAAAAAAATAACAAAAGGGAAACTAAAATGTGAGCTCCCCCTTAACGAGAGCTCCCCCTAAAATGGTATGCTACAGAGAGAGAGAGAGAGAGAGAGGTTAGTCAATAAACAATAATTGTTACTTGTTGACTTTTAGTGAGTCAAACATGTTGTTCCCCCTTAATGGGTGCATTCTTGGACAAAGTACCTGCACTTGATAGTTTACTCAAAGAAGATTTAGTAGTAATATGAAAGAGAATAGAATTGGGACATTTTAGAGTGGCCGGTGCTTGCCGGTGCTGTCCATAAATGGAACCGGTTTGTTAACGGACAGCACCGGCTGAACTGAAGGAAGTCAGCACAGACCAAGAATTTTGGCGGGAGCCAAACTTATTCAAATTTTAATCACATTCCACATAATTCACATGTAATGGAAGAACACAAGAAAGAATTAAATATACATAATTAGAACAATCAAGCATAACATCCATCATAATCATGAAATTTGAAATTATAAGAATTACAAAAACATGAAGTAAAAAGAAAATTGACTTAGTGCCAATCTAAAACTAAAATCAGGCTTTGGCAATCCCTTAATATGTCTAAACTTTAATCATTCTTAGACCTAGTGATCGTCCCTAGGCAACCGGTTTGAAATGTGGTTAAGGCGATCCAAAATATGATTTAGTATAAACCTAGTTTTGGTTTGAAAATTATTTATGATGTGCACGGTGTTTTGGCAATGTAGGCAAGTATGATCAAGAGGTTGTGGTGGTTGTTCAAGCCAAAGACTTTGGTCAAGAGGTCCAAAAACATTTGGTGGTGGAAATGATAGACCATAAGGGGGTGTTTGGATGGATGTAGAAATTGGATAGAAAGATGGTGGTATTTGGATGTAAGTGATGGAGGTAGGGGGAATGAGACTATCTTGCACATGTTGTACATTGTTGATAGCCTCTTGAATGTTTTGGTGGTAGGCTTGGAGATTGTGAATCTGTTGTTGGATAATTTCCCTTTCCACTGAAGGGTTGGGTTGAGTATTGACTTGGTGAGAGTTTGGGTTGAGTGAAGGAATAGCTGGCTCAATGGGAGCTTCATTTTGAGATTGTTGAGGAAGGTTTTGTGTTAGAGAGTGGGGAGATGGGTTCGTTGGTCATGGTGGAACATTAATCAAGGAAGAAAGAAAGGGATGAGGGTCATTGGGGGTGTTTAGTGGAGTGGTGAAGACAAGGGCTATTGGAGCCAAAGGTGATGCAAAAGGCTCTACCATGTTCGGCATAGGTGGTGAAATTGTGAGTGCAAGGGTGGTGTCGATTGTGGCATGATGTTGTTTTCGTGAGGCCTCATTAGAAGTGTAGTCAATGTAGGTGACTTCTCTAGGAGCCTTTTTGGGTGGATTTTGAGTAGAGGAGCACACACTTGAGGCCATTGTTGTTTTTGAATGTAAGAATAGGATGCATAGAGAAGATTTACAGTTTGTGAGAGGTGAGGAAGATGATTTTCAAACCCCTAATTTATAATCAAAATGCATGCAAAACATTAAATGCTTAAACCACTACTTTTTCACTAAACATAATCATTATAACCCATTTTAAGGTCAAACAATGCAAAACCAACTACCTAGCAGTAATGAGGCAAGTCTAATGAGCATGTTTATGACTTTTGTTTGAAAAGTTGGAACCTCAAAAATGGCAAAACGCTTACTGTAGTACCGGTTGGCCAGTGCCTTTGGCCAAACAGCACCGGCTTGCTGCAAAGAGCACCGGCCAGTGCAGATGATGAAGTATATTGGCCAAGCTTTGGTATTAATCCAGACACTAGAGTGAATATGCAAGAAGCTAATGTTATCAATTTTAAGCATGATTAGGGAGAGTTAAGCCTATTCCTATTTTGCTAGACCTAGAAATGAGAGCTAGCCAAACGCCCCTTAAAAAAACTAGGTTTTTTGCTCAACCATTTCATAGCATATTTGCACATACAAACACATGTAGAAACCATAATAGAAGTAGAATGATGCAAAGGATATCCAAAGATAATCATATGTTATTACATACGAAAATATCCAAACGTCCTCTCAATACTAATGAGGACGGAAATGATCCAAACATAATAGTTCAAAACATTATACCAAATCATACATAATCCAAAGTAGTTTTAGGAACATACCAAATTATAAAATGTTTTTCCGGACATCACTCACTTTTTCTTGCAGAGGAAATGGAAGAGACACTTGAACAACCCCTTAGTTTGCTTGAATTCCGGGGATTCTCCTCCTTCAATTTGCGGGAGTTAGTTCATGTAGGCAATAGGGTCAAGAGTGTAGTTGTCAATGGGATCACCACTTGGACTGGTACTAGTTCCTTTATTTGGAGGTGATTAGGATGACCTGGAAGATTTAGAAGGAGTTGGAGTTAAAAGACGTGGTCTCTTACCTTTATTTTTTAAACGATATACTCTTTTGCTTGAGAGGGGAAACATCACATGATCAACAAGATATAATTCATTAGGCAATGGATAAGAGTGATTGGTTTGGACATGCTTAAAGAGGCTTGTGAGAAGCATGGCATATGGAAGAGTCATTTGTGAGCTTTGAGTCACACTTACCATTCGATGAGCGATAAAATAGGCAAGATTGAAAGGTTTGCTATTGGCGAGACAATAGAGCATGTAACATAGGGAGACGTTGGGATGATCTTTGTGACCGGTGAGGCTAATGGCATTATCACTAAGGATAATCTCCTATTTTTTAAAGTTTTTCCTAAGCTCGTTGTTGATCATTTGAAAAGGTTCAAGAGTTACGCTATCACTTTTGAGGGTGTGAGTTTTTGGCTCGGTTCTTGGATGAAACAAGGCATCACGAACTAATGATGGATCCTCGTGAGGAGGAGGATTGAGATTGGGATGGGGATAACAACTTCTTTGGAGAGATGAGATAGACCATTCGAAAGAGTATAGGCACACTCCCTCATAAGGAATCCCAAGTATTCAGCCAAAGTTCTTAAGGGTGAGGACTGTTTCTACATTGTCTATGACAAAATCAATGCAAAGAGTTCCATTTAGGTTTCGAATGACCCGGACACTTTTGTAAAATTGTAAGACGAATATAGGGCAAATTTGTTCGTTAATGTCGAGAAGACAATCAAAACCAATAGCCATGAAATTGGTGCGAAGATATGGTTCGCTTTCTAGAAAGTAGGGAAGTACGATTCTACCTTCATGAAAAAGGCGATTCACAAGGGATTTGTAAATCTCCCTTTCATGACCGGTAAAACCTCCGGTACGATGATACATGGGGATGTAGTGTGTGGTGTCGTGATGATCAACATCTCGTGAGCTTGGCATGATACACCTATTGATAATAGAAAATATAGAGGGTTTTAGAAAATTTTATTTAAGAAATTTATAAGTTTTTACGGGTATTAACAATTATGCTCAGATTAATTTAAAAATGTACATGGATTGTTTTCTTAATCTCGACCCGTATTAAAAGCCAATTGTAGTTATCCTACATATCTAATTAGTTGATTTAAGTGATTGTTGCATTTTAGGGTTCATAAAAAAATTTGAGAAACATAAACTAATTATTAAGATAGATAGTAAGAAAATAAGCGTTGATTAATACTTACAATGTAGCACTTTGATAAAAGGAAGAAAGAATGGTCAAAGGACTTCAAAAAATCGTCAATGGTGTTTATTGGGAGTATAAAATTTTCAAACAGTGAGAAGATAGAAAAGAAGAACAAGACGTTTTGTTTTGCAGTTGGCTGGTTCTTCAGGTGTTGTTCATTAAATGGCACCGACTTGCAAAATTAAAGGCACCGGAAGAGGACACAGTTGAAATAAAGAAAATTTATTAAAATTTTTTTTATTATTTCTTTAAGTGTTGTGATCCCTTTTTATTTATTACCCCTCTCCCTTTTTTTGATAAGTGGATTGAGATGTGTAAGACTTGCGGTATTAAATTTTCTTTGAGCGTGACGAGACGATAATTTCTAGATGATAAAGGAGAAAAAAAAATACGACTAATAGAAATTAAAATTCCATATATAAAGATTCGATGTACAACGCGATACATAGAATAGGAAATACAATGGTAATATATAACGCGAGAATGAAAAACACGTCACGGTCCGGGAATTTGATCATGGGATAAAAGAGCATTGCGAGCGAGATGATGATCATAATCAAGACGGGACTAAGGATTTCCATTACGGTTTTCATGGTGCGAATCGGTTAGAGATTTGGAGGAGAAAATGGAAATATGTGAGTGAAATTTGAAATGGTGAGTGGAAGAGGAGAGTAGTGGGTGAGTTTTATAATTAGAGAAGGTGGCCGTTTGATTATGGGGAAAGGTGAGGATAGTTTTGAAATTTGAATAAATGGTTTTTATACCCAAAATATTTGTGACAGAGTATCGAGCACGAGTTAGGAGGCAATGATTCAAGAGGAAGCAATATCCGGAAAGATATTATTTAGTGTGAAAATATATACATATTTATTATATTTTTACGTATATACAAGTACCTTTCATGATTCACAATGAATATATATCACATATTCAAAAAATCACATAGACAAGATTTAAGAAAGGATTTGTGTACCTTTTTAGATGCACCGATGAAATGAGGACAAACAAGTGGATAATATGCACGAGATCCCTTTATTTATGAAAATGAATAGCAGAGAAAAGTATATGAAAGAAAATTTTTGAGACGAGGAACAAAAAATTTGGGATACCATGGCTTAACATATTTGAGATCTTATCAAATCAGATCATGAATCATCTAGATCATAGGTCTCTTTTAAAAGAGATATGTCTCTATATATAAAGTTGTAAACGTACTTGGCCTAAACCTTTCCGCAGCTTAATATGTATGGATCTAAAGTGATCGGCCATGAAGGTTATTTTTGAGAAGATACTCGATGTCAAGATCATACTTTTTTTTACAAAAATAAGTTTAGAAATTATAGATTGTAAATGACATACAAGAACAAGGATTAAAACAAGATCTGGAGGTATGGTAAAGTGAAAAAGATGTAAAGCCATATTATTTGAGTTTTAGGTGAAAAGAGATGGGAAGAGTGTATGTGTTGAGAGAAAACACACACACACACACTTTTACAGAAGTGAGCTTCACCCCTCCATGGAAGTATGGAGGGGGTATTTATAGTCCTAGTGACATACAACTATCATACTTAGTCATTATTAGTCCCTATATGTCACACTATAAATGAACTAATGTAATTCCGGATATGTCACCATATTTTAAGGCTAACAATCTTCCCCCAATATGTGGACACATACGGAATTACTTACAATGTTCCTATCAGGTACAAATACAACAGAAATAAAGTCTTCCAAAGCACTTCCAAAGCTGAAGATGTCTTCTGAGTTCTCCTTGTCTTGAAACTTGTACTCCAGCTTGGATCTTCATTGTCTTTACTTGTACAGGAACCATTGTAGTATGCATGAACTGGATTAACTTCCCCCAATCCATGCAGCATGTCTTGAAAAGCTTTCTTCATAGACTCCTTTTTGGCGAAGTTTCTGAATCAGCTTCCCCCCAAACCAACATCCCTATCTTAAGCAGATTCTGGAACTTTGAAGTAGCTTGAACAATCTTCTACTTGTCATTGACGTGCACAGCGGAATTTGTAGAAGTCAAACCACACCAACGACCACTGCTTCTTGTCATTCGGGCTTGGTGAATATTCGTTCGGGGGTGCATGCGAGTGCGAGAAATCAGCAACAATTCTTCTCACGTATGCAGAATACTTCATAAACCATATTTGATAAAGTAGTATACACTACTTCCCCCTGGAAGTTGACATGGTAATCAAAGTCTACTTTATGTCCCTGAATTTGTACACATTTCCCCCCATGATGGTTGCGAACTCTCGGAAGCATCATTGTCGTGTACGTTTTATATACTCAAGAAGTTCTTGTTAAAGCACATATCTTGAAATCCAAACAAAGATTACTTGTCTTGTCTTCAGGAAACGTAGAGGAGATTGATGCAAGAATCAAGATAAAAACTTGGTATAATCAAGGTCTTGTATATGAATGTCATGTTGAACTTTGAGATTTTGCGAATTTTGCTTAGACTGTGAAGTACCATTGTCTTGGAATCCCATGAGAATTGCTGATTACATCTCAATCTTTAAACTCTTTGGCTTGCTTTACCAACCTCGTATTCTGTCGGCTATTGTTGTGATCCACTTGTGAAGTAAACCCGATTTACAAACTTGGAAAATGAAGTGAAATCCCCAAATTTGTTACTTACGCTGCATGTTGGGGTGTGTAGTTGGTGGTCATAGATTATTTCTTTTGGTATATCTAGACACTTCTGCATTAGCAGTCCCCCTTTTCCCCAATTACACATATCCGAGTTGGTCGTTTATCGCAAAACTTATAAGATATAGCCCTAGAAATCTTAGCACTGCTTTTATAAGAAGTACAACAATAAACCCCTTCTTGAAATTTTTCCCCATCGACTTCTGCGTGTGACACTGAGTACTAAAATGTAACTCCTTTAAGTGAATTGTTATCCAGGTCTCCGCAACCAACACCCCTGATGCTGGTAAACTAGATAATTCTTTTTTTTTTTTTAAGTCTTAAAACATCTGTTGTATACGTTCAAGCAAGTCATCAATCGATAAAAAATAAAAGAAAGTCTCGATGATGAAATAAGTAGACGCCTTCATGAAATCTAACTTCAATCTCAAATAAGGGATACAAAATCAACTCCGTGATCACATGTCATCGTAATCCGAATCTCTAGCCGTTCATCATTTATCGAATCTCTTCAGGATCTTTTTAGTGTTATGTATCATGTTTGTTGTTGTTGTTCAATTGTCGTTAAACTAGGACACATGTTATTTTTGAATGTCGTCAAAGGATAAACATCGTCTAGTCTAACTTGTCATGGTAGCGTTTTAGTACCCGGCTCACTCCATCATACCCGTGTTAATCAAATAACACTATCTTAGTAATCATGGTCATAAACATATTCGGCCCATTATCCATGTAATACTCGGCTGCCAAAAGTTTACCAGCCCAAAACCACAACCAACTAAATAAATAATGGGGCCACAATGCTTATTTTGGTTAAGACAAATTCTAGCCCAAATTCATTTGAATATCCATTGGCCCAATGTTTTTGATAATCCCCTAGTCCATCACAAACCTCGACCCATACAAATTTTTTTTTGTTAGAACCCGGTTCGAGTTAGGGATATATAATAATCTTTATCCCTAAAAAATACTCATACTTAACCTAACCCTACTCCAAAAGAAAACGCAGTCACACTTAATCTTCTTTCCCTAATAAAAATACCAGATCTTTCTCCTCACATCATCAATACCATACGCAACTTACACAAAGAAAAAATATCTCAGTAACCCATAACACAACCCCAGTACACAAGATATTCTAGTCTCATATCACCCTTCTTTTAGTTGTTAACCGATCACAAGCAACAACCTCTTGAAGCATTTAACGATGGTGTGAACAAGAAATATGTGGCTTCAAGATCCTTCAAAAAGGGTCTCGGGTAGGTGTTAATTTTCGTTTTTTTCTGTGTCAATCGAAACAAAGATTGAGTGTAACAAGTTTGTTATAACTCTTTCGTTAATTTTGTATATTAAATGGGTGTTTTAAACCTTAGGGGGGGGGGGGGGGGGGGGGGGGGGGGGGGGGGGGGGGGGGGGGGGGGGGGGGGGGGGGGGGGGGGGGGGGGGGGGGGGGGGGGGGGGGGGGGGGGGTGGGGGGGGACAGATGCGATGATGAGTATTTCTTTTGTGTTCTTGATCTTTTGATGGTCATGAATTTATTCAACACACTCGAAGAAAGAAACTGAGATCTTTTGATTTATCATTTAAGTTCAAGTCATGATGTAAGTTGGAGGTAAGATAGGATGAGAGATGGATGTGGTGGTGATATTATTTGTGACGAAGGGGTAGGATAGTTTGTGGATTTATTGGATTTGATGTTGAGATTGTGTATGAAGGCTGTTGATGTTGTTATGGTGTGATGCTGTTGTTTGTTGTAATGCATTGTTGTAGTTTGGTTTGAGTCGATCAATTTCATTGTCTTTTCGCGTCATCACTTTATTTCTTTGACTGACTCATTGAGTTGACCGGGTCATTGGTTAAATCCGAGTTGACTCAGTTTGGTCTTGGTTTACAATACGCATCCTGCCATGAACTCAAACTCAAACCCAACCTTCTTATTTTTTTTTTCGAGTCAAAACACAACAGAAACCAAAGCGCAATGTTCTTGACAAAACGCAAGATTTGACGAAATTTGGGCAGCATTTTGTTTGGATGTGTTATGAAAAGGGTCTTCAATAGGTAAAACGCAAGATCAAAACGCAGCCAACCTGTCAAAACGCAACATGCACTTTTGTACTTTTTGTACTTTTGTCTTTTTCTTAAAACAGATATGGTTTGGCCAAAACGCAACCAAGAATAACACATAAACTGAGATCTGTTCTTGTCTTTTGAGCACCAAAAAAAATATAAACAACAACAATAAGTAACATCCCTACTGTTATTTCGTGGTTGATTCTTAGGAGAAGAAGAACACTTGTACCACGAAAACGAAACTAAAAAACTATCAAATGAACAGTAACCGGAAACAGTAGGTAGATGAACCAGTAACAATGAATAGTGACATGAACCACGTTAGTACCTGAACAGTTACAACAAAAAAAATGATACGACATACCCCTGCAGCTCTGATGCCAATTGTAGATTGTAAATGACATACAAGAACAAGGATTAAAACAAGATCTGGAGGTATGGTAAAGTGAAAAAGATATAAAGCCATATTATTTGAGTTTTAGGTGAAAAGAGATGGGGAAGAGTGTATGTGTTGAGAGAAAACATACACACACACACTTTTACAAAAGTGAGCTTCACCCCTCCATGGAAGTATGGAGGGGGTATTTATAGTCCTAGTGACATACAACTATTATACTTAGTCATTATTAGTCCCTGTATGTCACACTATAAATGAACTAATGTAATTCCGGATATGTCACCATATTTTAAGGCTAACAGAAATGGTTGAGAACCAATTTGGTCTAGCCCACAATCAAACATTTGATTAAGGCCCAAAAATACATAAGCCCAACATACACATCAGTCAGCCGGTGCTGTCGAAAAAACTAAGCCGGTGCTTTTGGACAA
The DNA here is from genome assembly GCA_026074375.1 of Tanacetum coccineum. Classification (NCBI taxonomy): domain Eukaryota; kingdom Viridiplantae; phylum Streptophyta; class Magnoliopsida; order Asterales; family Asteraceae; genus Tanacetum; species Tanacetum coccineum. Next base: position 114,269 of record BQNB010001356.1, on the reverse strand, counting down.
TAGCACCGGTGGTTCCGGCGACCTAGATCAGCTACGAATTTGAGTAGCAACATATCTTTCATTAGATCCATTATTCCTAAGCTTTGCAAGAACAACAAATATGTATAGAGGAATATTTATGCATATGCAATATGTTTTTTTTTAAATTGTTTGGATTTTGAAGATTCAAAAAATACAGTATATTTTGAAATCTTTGGTAACCTGCTTTTGGTTCCAAATTATGTAAACTTAGATATGGGTGGGGCGGGGGGGTTGAATAGTTTTCAAATTAAAATCTTAACTTTTATTTTATTTTATTTATTTTCATAAAAGTGTATTTAGTTTTGTTTGATGTGATGTGATATGTTTAAAATCAGATAATGCGAGCAATAATGTAAAGGATATATGACACAGTTATTTATAGTGGTTTGGCTACAAGGACTCCTTCCTTGCCCTACTCCACTCCCTGAGTCTCCTACTCGAGAGTTCGAATACACTAATCATCAAATCTCCTTTAACCGACGGAGAAGCCACACAACGTTACTTAATCATTTTCACGATGCTAAGTTAAACACCGGGTTCCACATATTAGAACCATTCACCATTTGCCACTACACATTACAACACCCCTTATTCAAATCCTAAACCCTTCGTCACATCACCAATGCTTATCTTCTACTAGGTACCAAACATACACATATATATTATTTTTACATCAACGTTACCAAACCAAATCTAGACATTTCTAAGATATTTTGTTTGAAGATTGGAGACAAGATGAAGAAGATCTTGAGACATAGAAGCTTGCCAGAAGATGGAAGATAGATCCAAGCTTCAAGAGATTTTGGCGAACTTGTCCATAGAAGACCTTTTGGTGTCGTCACGACAACATCATGAAAGATCTACAAGAAGCATTAGAGTAGAGTAGAATATATGAGAAGATCAGTGGTAACCAGATCTAGAGAAAAGAAAAATGTTAGAAAGGATAAATGCCTAGAACAAGTGAGAAGTAGACATAGAAGATCAGTTGTACACTGATTATTTAGAAAGAGAATTGTATTAAGAAGTGTGTGTAATCAAGAAAAATGAGTTAGTATTTATAGCCAAACATTTTACTGTTTGCCCGAACTGCCGGTGCTGTTTCCTAAAGGCCGGGTATGTAAAGTTGAGAGCACCGGCAAACAGTACTCTGAAATAAGCTTTGACTTTTTAACATTTAAACTAATATAATAATAAAGAGAATCTTTTGATCAGAATTTATGAGTGGGAAGGAAGTTTTATGAGGAAATATTTTTTGTGAAAAAATATTTTGTATTTAGGGTAAAGTTTATGAAAAAGGTGTTTAAGATCATTTTTAGAAAATTGCAATATAGGATTTGTGAATGAGAAAAATGTTGTTTTTATAAAGTGTTTTGGTGTGTTAGAAAACTATTGGCTTAGTAACGTTTAGAGTTTGTTGGTTGATAAGTTTATGTTTTGTTATCGACAAAACAAAGTAAGATCGTAAAATATAAAGATAAACGTTTTTACGGTTTACTTTGTATTAACACGTTGCTTACGTTATTTTCCAAAACTAAGCTAAATGTCGAGTCCTTGTATTAGCTAGAACCAATCTACCACTTCATAAGCACTACATAATCACAAGATCTACACTATCAGATTTACACACAATCCAAATCACATAATTACACAAGATAATTCCAATAGAGATTTGATACTTAGAAGAAGAGAGGAAAGATCACTAATAACAATTCGTTTCTTAGGGAATATGAATTTCTTCTCTTGCACTTGATGGAGAGGAGAGGAGAGATGAGAAAAAGAGATTGAATCACTCGAAATAAGATCAAACAATGTTAGTGATCAAGAGATTTAGTGAGAGAAAGAAGGTTTTTAGAGAGAGAAAGAAGACTGAAAAAAATCGTGCAAAGAGGTGTGTTTTTCTGCCAGAAATAGTGCAGTATTTATAGACAGGATTTTCAACGGCTAGCTGGTGGCGGTCTTGGCGGTCCTAGATATATCTGGGGGTCGCTCAGTAACGGGGCCGGGTGCTTGGTAGTGCTGTCCATAAATGGCATTCCGGGTTTGTTAACGGACAGCACCGGCTTGACCCTGAAGGAACGTCAGCATCAGACCAAAGAATTTTGCAGGAGCAAAAAAAAAAAATCAACAACACACAAACAAACTATTCAAATTTAATCACATTTCCATATTCACATGTAATGGGAAGAACAAAGAAAGAACTTAAATATGACATACCTATCCGTTCCCTTTCCCCCCTCATAAGAACACTCAGCATAACATTCATAATAAGATATCAAAATCATGAAATTGAAAATTAACAACCAGAATACAAAAACATGAAGTAAAAAGACAAAACATTGACTTATGTGCCATCTAAAAACTACATCTAATCATCTTTGGGCAATCCTCTCTTACATATGTCTATAACTTTAATCATCTCTTAAAAGACCTAGTGATCGTCCTAGGCAACGTCGGTATAGAGAAATGTGGATAAGGTCTGACCTAAAATATGATTTAGCATAAACCTAGGTTTCGTTCCGAAACATTATTTCTATGATGTGCTTGTCTTTTGGCGCCGTGGGCAAGTGTGATCAAGAGTTATGTGTGTTGCTTCAAGTCCCAAAGACTTTGGTCAAGCAGGTCCCAAAACCATTTGATGGTGGAAAATTGATGACCATAAGGGGTGTTTTAGATGGAATCGAAATCTGGATAGAAAGGTGGTGGTATTTGGTATGTGATGATGGAGGTAGGGGGGACTACTCTGACGACTATCTTGCACGATGTTTGTGCATTGTTATAAAGCCTCCTTGAATCGTTTGTTGGTAAGCTTGGAGATTGAGAATCTCTTATAGGATAATTTCCCTTTCCACAAAGTGTTCTACTGTCTCGTGAGTATTGCCTTAGTGCGAAGTTTGGGTTGAGTTAAGTGACATAATCGCTTCAACGGGAGCTTTCATTATGAAGATGTAGACACGGTTTTCTGTGTTAGAGAGAGGGGAGATGGGTTTGTCTGGTTCATGGTGGCAGCATCATTCAAGAAGAATAGTACGCGTGAGGGTCATTTGGGGGTTTTGGTGAGAACGTGGTGAACACACCAAAAAGGGCTTATTGTACCAGAGGTGATGATCAAAAAGGCCTCTACCATGTTCGTCATAGGTGTGGAAATTGTAATGCAAGGGTGGCTGTCGATTGTGGCATAGTGTTTGTTGTGTGAATGTCTCATTGGAGCCAAGTAAGATCAAATGTAAGTGAACTCTTAGGGTCTATCCATTTAGCGGTTGGTATTTTTGAGCAGAGTAGCATAGCACTTGTCAGGCCATTGTTGTTTTTTTGATATGTAAGAATAGGATGTATCTGAGAACATTACAGTTTGGTGAGAGCGTGAAGGAAGATGATTTTCAAACCCCTAATTTTATAATCAAAATGCATAGCCACAAACATTAAACTGCTTAAACCACTACTTTCTTCACTAAACATAAATCATTAACACCCATTTAGTCAAAAAAAGGTCATAACAATGCCAAAACCAACTACCTAGTCAGTGAGAGGCAAGTTCTAATCTTGAGCATGTCTTATGACTTTCAGTTTCGGAAATGTGGAACCCCTCAAAAATGGCACACAAACGCTTACTGTAGTACCGGTTGGCCGTTGCCTTACCGCTCAAACAGCACCGACTTCTGCTGCAAAGCAGCACCGGCCTAGTGCACACTGATCGAACTATATTGGCCAGCTTTGGGACCTCAAATCTAGACACTAGAAGTGAATATGGAGGAACTAATGTTTCGCAATTTTAAGCATGATTATGGAGAGACTTAAGCCCATTCCCTATTTTGCCTCCTAGACCAAGACAGATTAAGTATAGCCCAAACACCCCTAAACGAAACCTAGGATTGCATCAAGCATTTCATAGCATCATTGCACATCAAAACACATGTAAAACCATAATAAAGGTAGAATTATGCAAAAGGATATCCAAAGATAATCATATGTTATACAATGAAAATATCCAACACGTCCTCTCAATCTACTATGAGGACGGATGAATCCAAACATAATACGTTCAAAACCATTGTACCAAATCTACATAATCCAAAGTAGTTTTAGGAAACATATCCCAATCAAAAATCTTTTCCCGGACATCTCACTACTCCTTACTTTTTCATCACGCAAAAGGGAAATGGAAGAGACACATTGCAACAACCCTTTGGTTTGCTGAATTCAGGGATTCTCCCTACCTTTTAAATATTGCAGGAGTTGGTTCATGTAGGCAATAGGGTCAAGAGTGTAGTTGTTAATGGGATCACCACTTGGATTGGTACTAGTTCCTTGATTTGGAGGTGATTGGGAAGACCCAGAAGAGTTAGAAGGAGTTGAGTTGGAATTGGCCCTCTTACCTTTATTTTGAAATGATATCTCTCTTTTTCTTTGAGAGGGGAATCATCACATGATCTAACAAGATAGAATTCTAACGGCAATGGATAAAGAGTGATTGGTTTTGGACGAGCTTAAAGAGTCTTGTGAGAAAGCATGGCATAGGAAGTGTCTTCTTGTGAGCTTTTGAGTCACACACTTACCATTCATGAGTGTATACAAAATAGGCGCAAGATTCGAACGTTTTGTCATTGGCGAGACAATAGACACCATGTAAATAGGAGACGTTGGATGATCTTTGTTGACTGGTGAGCGCGCCCTACACCACACCCTCCCCTTTTCTCTCTCTAGTATCTCTCTCTATCAGAGCTGTCCCTGAACACTTCATTTGAAAATTGTTTAGAGAGTTACGCTATCTATTTTTGCGAGGTGCGAGTTTTTGGCTCGGTTTCTTGGATGAAAACAAGTGCATCACGAACTAATGATTGGACCTCGTGTAGGAGGAGGATACAGAGATTGGGATGGGGTATCACATACTCTTGGAGAATGAGATAGAGACATTCCGGAAGAGTATAGGCACACTCCCCTCAAGAATTCCTAAGTAATTGACCAAAGTTTCTCGAGGGTGAGGACGTTTCTACATTGTCTTGACAAAACACTGCAAAGAGTTCCATTTAGGTTTTCGATATGAGCCAAACACTTTTGTAAATTGTAAGACAATATAGGGCAAATTTGTATCGATAATGTCGAGAAGAACAATCCAAAACCACATAGCCGTGAAAGTGGTGGCGAAGATTTGGTTCGCTTTCTAGACAAGTCGATGAAGATACGACTCTACCTTCAGATAAAAGCGATTCATAAGGGATTGTAAATCCCCTCTCATACCGGTAAAACCTCTGGTACGATGATACATGAGCACTGTAGGGGGGGGGGGGGGGGGCGGGCTCGAACTGGGGGGGGGGTGGTGTGCATGTCTGCGTGTGATCTAGACAGATCATCACACCTCAGTGCGAGATGGGCTCTCTACTACTCCTATTAGCCCACCCAAACACTCTCACATTTCGCGTCGATTCAGTAACAACCTTGAGGTCTCAGGTATTGATCTAAAAACGTAAATGATTGTTATTCGTAATCTCGACACCGTATTAAAACCAATCTGTAATTAAACCTACATATTTAAATTAGTTGATTTAAGGTGATTATTGCAATTAAGGTTCATAAAAAAATTTTGAGAAAAATAAAACTATTGATTAGGATAGATAGTAAGAAAATAAGGTTGATTAATACTACAATGTAGCACTTTTGAAAGGGAAGAAAGGAATGGTCCAAAAGGACTTCAAAATTCTTCAATGTGTTTATTGGGAGTATAAATTTTCAAACTTGAGAGATAGAAAAAAGAACAAGACGTTTTGTTCTGCAGTTGGCCGGTTCTTCCGGTGCTGTTCATTAAATGGCACCGGCTTGCAAAATGAAAGGCACCGAAGAGGACACAGTTGAAATAAAGAAAATTTATTAAAAAATTTCTTTTTATTATTTCTTTAAGTGTTGTGATCCCTTTTTATTTATTACCCCTCTCCTTTTTTTTGATAAGTAAGTGGATTGAGATGTGTAAGACTTGCGGTATTAAATTTTCTTTGAGCGTGACGAGACGATAATTTCTAGATGATGAAGGAAAAGAAAAAAAAATATGACGTCATAGCAATTAGAAATAGTAATATATAAAGATTGATGACAAACACGATACATAGAATAGGAAATACAATGTAATATATACCGTGAGACATAAAAAACCGTCACCGGTTCTCCGAGGAACTTTGATCATGAGATAAAGGATGCTATTGCGAGCGGAGATGATGATCATGATCAAGAACGGACAAGGATTTCCATTACGGTTTCCATGTGTAGCGAACCGTTAAAGATTTTGGATTGAGAAAATGGAAATTTGTGAGTGAAATTTGAAATTGGTGAGTGAAAGAGGAGAGTAGTGGTGAGTTTTTATATAATTAGAGAATGTGGCCCGTTTGTATTATGGGGAAAGTGAGGATAGTTTTGAAATTTAATAAATGGTTTTTAGATTCAAAATATTTGTGACACAGGTATCGAGCACGAGTTCGGAGGCAATGATTCAAGAGGAAGCAAAATTCTCGAAAAGGCTAGAGCTTCTCTAGTGATGGAAATAAATATACTAATATATATATATATATATAAAATATAAAATATATAATATATAATATATATATATGTATGTTTGCGTTCATATGGTCAATACACTTTAAAGTGTAAACAATAGGCACCAATAAGAGTGTTGAACAAGCGTCTTTTTTATTATCAATAAAATACAAATTGAAACTTAATTAATGGGGGGTATCTAGTAATCTTATTTTATACACAATTCTTTATTCTTTCATGCAACCCTGAATATTAGCTCCCATTTATTACCCACACCTTTCAATATCTCTTTCCTCTAACCGCAATAAAAGTAATACTAGATCGAGAAAAAACCCAAACTAATAATTGTCTTACTTCTCCTCTAAAAGTATTTTTGTTTAATTATACATTTCATCAACCAGCTACATATGCGCATATCGAAATAATATAACATTCAAAAAAATCAAACAGCTTAGAACAATTTTTTTTTTATTAGTTGTTCTTACTTCTTTCTCCTCTCTAGTCCCATCTGCTGCACCTTCTAAGACATTAGTACCAATATCTCCACATCCTACTGGTCACTGGAAACTCTGGGTAAGAAAACCCTTCCGTTCTAAACAAAAGCTTTCTCCGGTGAGCGGTTTGTTGCCGCTTTTATAAAGTGGTGGTTCGTTCAAGATGATGTGTCAGATGCTAGTGGTGTTTTTTTTGACAAATCATTGGTGTGTCACCGGTCTTTAAGATCTTCTCGCGGACAGGAAGTAATCTTTTATTTTCCGATAACCATTTGCCGCCATTATTTTAAACGACCGAGACAGGTATTCGCCCTCTCAAATCATAATTTAGAAGCCAAACCGAACAAAAGCGCTAGGAACATAGCAATGAATCACCGCCAGCACATCTCCAAAAATGGCATCGTGTATCATTATCTAGTGAGAGGGGGGCTGGTCTACCGATCACCCACATGTCCCACAAGTTTAGCGTCATTACCCATTAGCTATTTTTCTATTGTGTATCAGTTTGGGTGTTTACGTGTATAAGTTATTTTGGCTGTTTTGTATCAGTTCGAGTACATGTACCACACCGACTTGTGAAATAAATGAATGTTTCAAGTTTACTTGTGTATTTGATTTTTTGTTTATGTACCAGTTGGACTATACCATTGAAGTTTATGATTTTGGTTTTAGTTTGTTCTTCATCGGTTTCATTGTTGTTGTGTGCTAATTGATATATTTTTATAGATTAGTGATTTGGTATGTGTCACTTAACTGTTTGGAAACAAAATCAAAAATAGAGTTTGTACAATCGGTGTGAATCACTTATTGCGAAAGGAAAGTAAAAAATAGATGCTTAATATATAACTGGTTATAAGAGAGTAAGAATAAAAAATAGTTTTTAAAAAAGGAATGGTATCAAAAAAATGGCTTTAGGAAGTCAATGAAAATTATTTGGTACGTTGAGTCAAAAGTCAAAGTATTGTGTGCTTGGAAAAAATATACGAAGAAAAATTTGTGTACATGCGATAAAAATAATAAAAAAATCACCTAATAAACGAACCTATAAAATGACTTTGACAAACTTTTCATAACTAGAAAAATCCATAAGGTTTTCATCTTATAGATGCTACAAATGCCATTACTTTCCATTTAATTACCATTGTGCCACTCATTTAATTATATATAATCTTAATCCATCAAGCTTGATCTAACGGTCCACAAATGTGCCTATTGTTTCCTATTTTAAAGTGTTTACCACAATAACGCTCCCCATATGTATATATATAAATATATATATATAATATATAAAATAATATATTATATATATAAATATATATATATATACATATTATACTTTTAACGTATATAACAAAGTACCTTTCCATGAACTTCACCAAAGAATATATATTCCACATATTCAAAAAATCACATAGACAATAAAGATTTAAGAAGATTAAGTACCTTTTTAGATGCGCAGTCGATGAAAAGAGGACAAAGGAAGTTGGGATAATATGCACAAGATCCCTTTAATTATGAAAGTGAATAGCAGAGAAAAGTATATGCAAGAAAAATTTTGAGACCGAGAGATTTTTTTTTTTGAAAACTTAACCCAATGGCTTGACCATATTTGAGAATCTTATCAAACCTCGGTATTCATGAATCATCTAGATCATAGGTCTCTTTTAAAAGAGATATGTCACTATACATAAAGTTGTAAACGTACTCGGCCTAAACCTTTCCACAGCTTAATATGTATAGATCTAGAGTGATCGGCCATGAAGGTCGTTTTTGAGAAGATACCCGATGTCAAGATCATAGGTTTTTTTTTACACAAAAATAAGTTTAAAAATGGTTGAGAACCAATTTGGTCTAGCCCACAATTAAACATTTGATTAAGGCCCAAAAATGCATAAGGCCAACATACACATTAGTCAGCCGGTGTTGTCGAAAAAACTGAGCCGGTGTTCTTGGACAATAGCACCGGTGGTTCTGGCGAGCTACGAATTTGAGTAGCAACATATCTTTCATTAGATCCATTATTCCTAAGCTTTGCAAGAGCAACAAATATGTATAGAGGAATATTTATGCATATGCAATATGTTTTTTTTTAAATTTTTTGGGATTTTGAAGATTCCCGAAAATACTACAAATTTTTGAAACTCTTTACGTGTACCATTTTGTGACAAAACAGAAGGGGGGTTGAATAGTTTTCAAATTAAAATCTTACGTTTTATTTTCTTTTATTTATTTTCACAAAAGTGTATTTAGTTTTGTTTGATGTGATGTAATATGTTTAAAATCAGATAATGCGAGCAATAATGTAAAGGATTATGAACGGTTATTTATAAGATGGTTGCCTACAAGGATCTCCTTCCCTTGCCTAACCCACTTCACCAGAGTGCAACGTCACCTACTCAAGAGTTTTCGACATACAACTAATCACCAAAATCTCTTTTCAAAAACCGCGAGAACCACACAACTGTTACTAAATCATTTTCCACGATGCCTAATTAATACACCGGGATTCCCACATATTAGACAACATCACCATTTCCACTACACATTACAACAACCCTTATTCAACATCCTAAGCCCTTCGCACATCACCAATGCTTTGTCCTCTCTACTAGGTACCAAAACATACCACATATATATTGAGATCTTTTTCACACATCAACGTCACCAAACCAATCTAACATTACTAAACAGATATTTTGTTTGAAGATTAGAGACAAGATGAAGAAGATCTTGAGACATAGAAGCTTGCCACAAGATGGAAGATAGATCCAAGCTTCAAGAGATTTTGGTGAGCTTGTCCATAGAAGACCTTTTGGTGTCGCATACGACAACGTCATGAATGATCTACAAGAAGCATTAGAGTAGAGTATAAATATAAGAGAAGATCAGTGTTAACCGAGAGAAGAAACATCTGTTAAAAGGAATAAATGGCCTAGAACAAGTAGAAGTAGACCATAGAAGATCCAGTTTACACTGATAATTTTATAAAGAGAATTGTATTAAAAGTGTGTGTAAACAAGGAGAAATAGTTGGTATTTATAACAGAAACATTTTATTGTTTGCCGGAACGCCGGTGCTGTTTCCCGAAAAAAACAAATGCATGTTATGTAACGTTGAGAGCACCGGCAAACAGTACTCAGAAAACTTTAACTTTTTAACATTTTTAAAAACTAATATAATAAATAAATGAGAATCTTTTGTATCATATTTAATGAAGGGACGGAAGTTTTATGAGAAAATATTTTTCATGTGAAAAAATATTTTGTATTTAGGGTAAAGTTTATGAAAAAGATGTTTAAGAAGCCCATTTTTAGAAAATTGCGCAAGATAGGTTTTGTACTGAATTGGAGAAGAATGTTTTTTTATAAATGTTTATGGTGTGTTAGAAAACTATTGGCTTAGTAACGATCAAGTTGGTTGGTTGATAAGTTTATGTTTTGTTATCGAAAAAACAAAGTGAGATCGTAAAATATAAAGATAAACGTTTTTTCGGTTTACTTTGTATTGACATTTTCGTTGTTCAATAATCCAAAAAATAAATTTGTCATGTGTTGTGGAAAATAATGAAGAATACATTTAAGAATCCCAAATTACACGTTAGAAGACTTAAAAGACTTTAAAACTTTTGTAGCCTTGTAGTTATAAATCAAAAGCAAGCTAATGGGCCCAAATGCTAAATCAAAACCAAGACTAAAAGATGAAGACTTTAAGTAGTCTTAAATACTCAAAACAAAACATAATAAGTTCATGAGCGATCGCCCCAAAACTCACAGAAAGGAAAAAAGTAGAACTCGATTTTAATTCTATCATGATCAAACACTTGATCAAAACCTTAGACAACAACAACAATGCACAATTCCTGTGTTAAAATAGGAGTCCATGATCGAATTTGTATCATTTTGGTAATATGCACCCTTTTAAGAGTCTGAGTCTTATAGTTTCACCGAATTAGTTTCACCGAATTCGTAGTTGTCCCGCATGTGTACTATATTCAAGTCAAGGTCAACTATGTATGGGTGCATGTTCGAAGTCAAAATTAAGATCAGCAGGATACCAAATCGCTATAAAGGCAGCCATATGTTCAATATAACATCAGAAATTTCTCTATTACAAATAGTAGATCAGTATCAGTGATTAAAAATGGTATTTATTATATAAGCGTTCAAAGCTTGAACTCATGCAGACATTGATAATTGGTTCCAGAAATACAGTTCATTGAAAGATATAACATAAGTATATTCGGTTCTCGTGCTTATAAATTACATAGATACTAGAATACAATAATATACTTGTGGCCTTTATTATAAGCACAACTTTGAGTAGTTTAAAGCAACATCAATTCAAGAATTCAACAAGTAACAAAGCAGAATTGAAGTACAAACAACTAAATTTCAAAAAACATGACCCCGTTTACTGTATTCGATAAACAACAAAAGCACCTATATGGCAGTATAAAACCATCAATTGACTTAACCAATCGACGTAAGATCTGTTAACACATATCTCTTGCCAATTAATTAATAATCAGTTAGTTGTATCCTTAGCTGTACATTTATGGGATGAGCTGTAATCTTATGGGCTCAAGCCCATCTTGTAACTATTTATACGTATGCTTTGAGAAATACAAGACATAAAGATTCATACCAAATTACAAAGTATCAAACACCAGTAAATATCACCGATCCTAAACCCTACTTTTCCCTTTTCTTGTTCAATCGACTGTTTTGTTGTGGTGCTAATGTCATCATGGTTTGTAGGTTGTGCAAGGTCACACCTCATGTTTTGTTTCCTCGTGCAAAAGTCACGAGTGGTTCATTGTGCGATAGTCACAATTTGTCTCTTTTGTTTCTTTACTTTGTTTCACATTACTGTTCTTCCATAATAACCCTAAAACACCTACGTCCCATCATTATTCCTAAACAACTTACTTTTCTTCTCCTAAACATTACCCCACTCACTGTTCCAACGCATGTAAGTGACTTCTTTAGGAGCCTTTTTGGTTGGATTTTGAGTAGAGGAGCAAGCACTTGAGGCCATTGTTGTTTTTGAATGTAAGAATAGGATGTATAGAGAAGATTTACCAGTTGGGAGAGGTGAGGAAGATGATTTTCAAACCCCTAATTTAGATCAAATTGCGTATGGAAAACATTAAATGCTTAAACCACTACTTTTTCACTAAACATAATCATTATAACCATTTTAAGGTCAAAACAATGCCAAAAACAACTACCTAGCAGTGATGAGGCAAGTCTAATGAGCATGTTTATGACTTTGGTTTGAAAATGTGGAACCTCAAAAATGGCAAAACGCTTACTGTAGTACCGGTTGGCCGGTGCCTTTGGCCAAACAGCACCGACTTGCTGCAAAGAGCACCGGCCAGTGCAGATGATGAACTATAGTTGGGAAAGTTGACTCTTAATCTAGACACTAGATGAATTTGGAGGAAGTAATGTCTCATTTTAAGCATGATTATGGAGATGTTTTGCCTATTCCTGAGAGTTGCTAGACTAGAAATGAGAGATAGCCAAACACCCCCTTTAAATCGAAAACTAGGATTTTGCTCAAGCCTATTCATAGAATATTTGCACCTTACAAAGCACATGTTAGAAACCATAATAAAGGCTAGAATGATGCAATGCGATATCAAAGATAATCAATGTTATTACATTGAAAATATTGTTTTTTCCCCCCCAAAAAAAGAGTCCTCTCTAATACTAATGGGGACGGAAATGATCCTAAACATAATTGTTCAAAGCATTTGTACCAAATCATACATAATCCAAAGTAGTTTTAGGAACATACCCAATCATAAAATGTTTTTCCGGACATCACTCCTTACTTTTTCTTGCAAAGGAAATGGAAGAGACACTTGAACAACCCTTTGGTTTGCTTGAATTCAGGGGATTCTCCTCCTTTAATTTGCAGGAGTTGGTTCATGTAGGCAATAGGGTCAAGAGTGTAGTTGTCAATGGGATCACTCTTGGATTGTGTGCTAGTTCCTTTGATTTGGAGGTGATTGGAAGACCCAGAAGAGTTAGAAGGAGTTGGAGTTGGAATGGCCTCTTACCTTTATTTTTGAAATGATATACTCTTTTTCTTGAGAGGGGAATCATCACATGATCAACAAGATAGAATTCAACGGGCAATGGATAAAGGTGATTGGTTTGGACGTGCTTAAAGAGTCTTGTGAGAAGCATGGCATAGGGAAGAGTCATTTGTGAGCTTTGAGTCACACTTACCATTCGAGGGTCTAATAAACCTACTCAACGTCTCTATTTTCATGTGTCGTCTGTGTTTCCTTTACCTAAAACATATCGTGATGCGTTTCATGATTCTAATTGGCAAAATGCTATGCGGGACGAATATGTAGCTCTTATTAAGAATAGTACTTGGACTCTTGTCCCTCGACCGCCAGACGCCGATGTTGTCTATTGTATGTGCTTTTTCGGCATAAGTTTTTAGCTCATGGTACGCTGAGTCGCTACAAGGCTCGGCTTGTGGAAAATGGTAGTACTTAATTGGAAGGTGCTGATGTTGATGAGACTTTTAGCCTAATAGTTAAACCTGGGACTATACGTACGGTTTTTAATTTAGTTGTTTCTCGACATTGGCCGGTTCATCAACTAGATGTCACGAATTCTTTTTTACATGGGGATTTAACTGAACGGTTTATATGCATCAACCTCTTGGGTTTTAGGATTCTACACATCCTGATTATGTGTACTTGCTTTAGCGCTCTCTTTATGGGCTCAAGCAAGATTCTCGAGCATGGTTTCAGCGGTTTGCTTCTTATATTACTCATGCGAGAATTCATCACAGTCGTTGTGACACATCTTTATTTATATACCGTCATGGATTGGATACTGCTTATTTGCTATTATATGTGGATGACATTGTGCTTACTACTTCTTTTTCAGATTTGTTACAGAGAATTATTCGCTCTTTGCATCAGGAGTTTGCTATGACAGATTTAGGTCCACTTAATTATTTTCTAGGTGTTTTTGTCACACGTGATTCTTCAGGTTTATTTTTATCTCAGAAGAAGTATGCTATTGAGATTTTGGAGAAAGCACATATGGTTTCTTGTAATCCTAGCCGGACTCCTGTTGATACTGATTCTAAACTGGGTGTTGATGGTGATCTAGTATCTGATTCGACTTTGTATCGGAGTCTTGCAGGTTCTCTCTAGTATCTCACTTTTACTAGACTGGATATTTCTTATGCAGTTCAACACGTTTGTCTTCATATGCATGATCCTCGGGAGCCTCATCTCTCTTTCTTAAGAGGATTTTGCGGAATGTTCAGGGTACTCTGAATTATGGTTTGCAGTTATTTTCTTCATCTATCACAGTTTTGGTCGCTTATTTCGATGCGGATTGGGTTGGTTGTCACACCACTCGGAGATCAACTTGAGGGTATTGTGTATTTCTTGGCAACAATTTACTCTCTTGGTCCGCTAAGCGTCAGTCAATGCTTTCTCTGTCCAGTGCCAAAGCAGAGTATCGTGGTGTTGCCAATGCTATTGCTGAAACTTGTTGGTTGAGGAATCTCTTACGTGAGTTACATACTCCACTGACTGACTTCTGCTACGCTTATCTATTGTGATAATGTCAGTGCTATTTATTTATCATGCAATTCGGTTCAACATCAGCATACGAAGCATATTGAGATTCACATACATTTCATTCGTGATTTGGTTGCTGCTGGTCAGGTCTGTGTACTTCATGTTCCTTCTTGTTATCAGCTTGCGGACATTATTTGAAGAGTTTAGATCCAGTTTGAACGTCCGGTGTCCTCCCGCTCCAACTGCGGGGGAGTGTTAACACATATCTCTTGCTAATCAATTAGTAATCAATTAGTTGTATGACACATATCTCTTGCCAATCAATTAGTAATCAATTAGTTGTATCCTTAGTTGTACATTTATGGGATGAGTTGTAATCTTATGGGCTCAAGGCCATCTTGTAACTATTTATAATTAGAGAATGTGGCCGTTTGATTATGGGGAAAGGTGAGGATAGTTTTGAAATTTGAATAAATGGTTTTTATATTCAAAATATTTGTGACACAGTATCGAGCACGAGTTAGGAGGCAATGATTCAAGAGGAAGCAATATCCGAAAAGATATTATTTAGTGTGGAAATATATATATATATATATATGTATTGCGTTCATGTGGTAAACACTTTAAAGTGTAAAACAATAGGCACCAATAACAGTGTGACAAGTGTCTTTTTTATTTAAAATAAAATACAAATTAAACTTAATTTAATGGAGGGTATTCTAGTAATCTTATTTTTATACACAATCTTTATTATTTCATTGCATCCCATGATATTAGCTCCCATTTATTACCCACTCAATATCTCTTTCTCTAACCTCAATAAAAGAAATACTAGATCTAGGAAAAACCCAACTAATAATTGTCTTACTTCTCCCTCTAAAAGGTATTTTTGTTTTATTATCATTTCATCAACAACTACATATGCATATCAGAATAATATAACATATAAAAAATCAAAACAGCTAGAACAATTTTTTTATTAATTGTCTTACTTCTCTCTCTCTCTGCTGCCACCTCTAAGACATTAGTACCATTGTCTCCACATCCTACTGTCGCCGGAAACTAGGTAAGAAACCCTTCCGTTCTAAACAAAAGCTTTCTCCGGTGAGCGGTTTGTTGCCGCTTTTATAAAGTGGTGGTTCTCCGTTCAAGATGATGTGTCAGATGGTAGTGGTGGTACAAATCATTGATGTGTCACCGGTTTCTAAGATCTTTTCGTGCGGTCTTCTATTTTTCCAATGACTTGCCGCAATTAATTTTAACGACCGAACCATCAGTCGCCCTCTCAAAATCATTTAGGAAGCCAAACGAACGAAGCGCTAGGAACATAGAAATTGTCACGGCGTCACATCTCTAAAAAATGGCATTCGTGTATCATTATCTAGTGAGGGCTGCTACCGTATCACCCACATGTCCCACAAGTTTGGCGTCATTAGTTATTTTTCTATTGTGTATCAGTTCAGGTATTTATATGCATAAGTTATTTTGGCTGTTTTGTATCAGTTCAAGTATATGTACCAGGCGATTTGTGAAATAAATGAATGTTTCTAGTTTACTTTTGTATTTGATTTTTTGTTTATGTACCAGTTGGACTATACCATTGAAGTTTATGATTTTGGTTTTAGTTTGTTCTTCATCGGTTTCATTGTTGTTGTGTGCTAATTGATATATTTTTATAGATTAGTGATTTGGTATGTGTCACTTAACTTAACTGTTTGGAAACAAAATCAAAAATAGAGTTTGTGCAATCGGTGTGAATCACTTATTGTGAAAGGAAAGTAAAAAATTAATGCTTAATATATAACTGGTTATAAGAGAGTAAAAATAAAAAATAGTTTCTAAAAAGGAATGGTATAAAAAAAATGGCGTTAGGAAGTCAATGAAAATTATTTGGTACGTTGAGTCAAAAGTCAAAGTATTGTGTGCTAGGAAAAAATATACGAAGAAAAATTTGTGTACATGCGATAAAAATAATAAAAAGATCACCTAATAAATGAACCTATAAAATGACTTTGACAAACTTTTCAAAACTAGAAAAATCCATAAGGTTTTCATCTTATAGATGCTACAAATGCCATTACTTTTCCATTTAATTACCATTGTGCCACTCATTTAATTATATCTAATCTTAATCCATCAAGCTTGATCTAACGGTCCACAAGTGTGCCTATTGTTTTCTATTTTAAAGTGTTTACCACAATAACGCTCCCCGGTATATATATATATATATATATATATATATATATATATATATATATATATATATATATATATATATATATATATATTATACTCTTTACGTATATACAAGTACCTTTCATGATTCACAAAGAATATATATCACATATTCAAAAAATCACGTAGACAAGATTTAAGAAAGGATTTATGTACCTTTTTAGATGCATCGATGAAAAGAGGACAAGGAAGTGGATAATATGCAAGAGATCCCTTTATTTATGAAAATGAATAGCAGAGAAAAGTATATGCAAGAAAAATTTTGAGACGAGAGATTTTTTTTTTGATACCATGGCTTGACATATTTGAGATCTTATCAAATCGGATCATGAATCATCTAGATCAAGGCTCTTTTTAAAAGAATATGTCACTAACATAAAGTTTGTAAACGTACTTGGCCTAAACCTTTCCGCAGCTTAATATGTATAGATCTAGAGTGATCGGCCATGAAGGTCGTTTTTGAGAAGATACCCGATGTCAAGATCATAGGTTTTTTTTTTACACAAAAATAAGTTTAGAAATGGTTGAGAACCAATTTGGTCTAGCCCACAATTAAACATTTGATTAAGGCCCAAAAATGCATAAGGCCAACATACACATCAGTCAGCCGGTGTTGTCAAAAAAACTAAGCCGGTGTTCTTAGACAATAGCAACCGTGTGTTTGTCGAGCTACTATATTTGAGTAGCAACATATCTTTCATTAGATCCATTATTCCTATGCTTTGCAAGAGCAACAAATATGTATAGAGGAATATTTATGCATATGCAATATGTTTTTTTTTTTAATTGTTTGGATTTTGAAGATTCGAAAAATACAGTATATTTTGAAATCTTCGGTAGTAGCATTTGTGAAAACTAGAAGGGGGGGTTGAATAGTTTTCAAATTAAAATCTTAAGTTTTATTTTCTTTTATTTATTTTCACAAAAGTGTATTTAGTTTTGTTTGATGTGATGTGATATGTTTAAAATCAGATAATGCGAGCAATAATGTAAAGGATATATGACACGGTTATTTATAGTGGTTCGGCTACAAGGACTCCTTTCTTGCCCTACTCCACTTCCCGAGTCACCTACTCGAGAGTTCGAATACACTAATCACCAAATCTCTTTTAACCGGCGGAGAACCCACACAATGTTACTTAATCATTTTCACGATGCTAAGTTAAACACCGGGTTCCACATATTAGAACCATTCACCATTTGCCACTACACATTACAACACCCCTTATTCAAATCCTAAGCCCTTCGTCACATCACCAATGCTTGTCCTCTACTAGGTACCAAACATACACATATATATTGTTTTTACATCAACGTCACCAAACCAAATCTAGACATTTCTAAGATATTTTGTTTGGAGATTAGAGACAAGATGAAGAAGATCTTGAGACATAGAAGCTTGCCACAAGATGGAAGATAGATCCAAGCTTCAAGAGATTTTGGTGAGCTTGTCCATAGAAGACCTTTTGGTGTTGTCACGACAACGTCATGAATGATCTACAAGAAGCATTAGAGTAGAGTAGAATATAAGAGAAGATCAGTGGTAACCGAGAGAAGAAAATTGTTAGAAAGGATAAATGCCTAGAACAAGTGAGAAGTAGACATAGAAGATCAGTTGTACACTGATTATTTAGAAAGAGAATTGTATTAAGAAGTGTGTGTAATCAAGAGAAATGAGTTGGTATTTATAACAAAACATTTTATTGTTTGCCGGAACTGCCGGTGCTGTTTCCCAAATGCACTGGTATGTAAAGTTGAGAGCACCGGCAAACAGTACTCAGAAACTTTAACTTTTTAACATTTAAACTAATATAATAATAAAGAGAATCTTTTGATCATATTTTATGAGTGGGAAGGAAGTTTTATGAGAAAATATTTTTTGTGAAAAAATATTTTGTATTTAGGGTAAAGTTTATGAAAAAGATGTTTAAGATCATTTTTAGAAAATTGCAAGATAGGTTTTGTGAATGAGAAGAATGTTGTTTTTATAAAGTGTTTTGGTGTGTTAGAAAACTATTGGCTTAGTAACGTTCAGAGTTGGTTGGTTGATAAGTTTATGTTTTGTTATCGAAAAAACAAAGTGAGATCGTAAAATATAAAGATAAACGTTTTTTCGGTTTACTTTGTATTGACATTTTCGTTGTTCAATAATCCAAAAAATAAATTTTCAGGTTATGATGGAAAATACATGAAATAAATCATTTAAGAATCCCAAATTACACGTTAGAAGACTTAAAAGACTTTAAAACTTTTGTAGCCTTGTAGTTATAAATCAAAAGCAAGCTAATGGGCCCAAATGCTAAATCAAAACCAAGACTAAAAGATGAAGACTTTAAGTAGTCTTAAATACTCAAAACAAAACATAATAAGTTCATGAGCGATCGCCCCAAAACTCACAGAAAGGAAAAAAGTAGAACTCGATTTTAATTCTATCATGATCAAACACTTGATCAAAACCTTAGACAACAACAACAATGCACAATTCCTGTGTTAAAATAGGAGTCCATGATCGAATTTGTATCATTTTGGTAATATGCACCCTTTTAATAGTCGAATCTTATAGAATTCAACACCGATGTCGTAGATTATATCCCGCATGTTGTACTATATTGCAAGTCAAGGTCAACTATGTATGGGTGCATGTTCGAAGTCAAAATTAAGATCAGCAGGATACCAAATCGCTATAAAGGCAGCCATATGTTCAATATAACATCAGAAATTTCTCTATTACAAATAGTAGATCAGTATCAGTGATTAAAAATGGTATTTATTATATAAGCGTTTAAAGCTTGAACTCATGCAGACATTGATAATTGGTTCCAGAAATACAGTTCATTGAAAGATATAACATAAGTATATTCGGTTCTCGTGCTTATAAATTACATAGATACTAGAATACAATAATATACTTGTGGCCTTTATTATAAGCACAACTTTGAGTAGTTTAAAGCAACATCAATTCAAGAATTCAACAAGTAACAAAGCAGAATGAAGTACAAACAACTAAATTTCAAAAAACATGACCCCGTTTACTGTATTCGATAAACAACAAAAGCACCTATATGGCAGTATAAAACCATCAATTGACTTAACCAATCGACGTAAGATCTGTTAACACATATCTCTTGCCAATTAATTAATAATCAGTTAGTTGTATCCTTAGCTGTACATTTATGGGATAAGTTGTAATCTTATGGGCTCAAGCCCATCTTGTAACTATTTATACGTATGATTTGAGGAATACATGGACACAACACAGATTCATACCAAATTAGTTCTCAATACTACTCATCCTGCAATTATACCCGATCCACCAGTAAATCCAAATCCCCCCTCGGTTCAACCTATGGTCACACGCTTCTGCGTCGGGTCTAATAAACCTACTCAACGTCTCTATTTTCATGTGTCGTCTGTGTCTCCTTTACCTAAAACATATCGTGATGCGTTTCATGATTCTAATTGGCAAAATGCTATGCGGGACGAATATGTAGCTCTTATTAAGAATAGTACTTGGACTCTTGTCCCTCGACCGCCAGACGCCGATGTTGTCTGTTGTATGTGCTTTTTCGGCATAAGTTTTTAGCTGATGGTACGCTGAGTCGCTACAAGGCTCGGCTTGTGGAAAATGGTAGTACTTAATTGGAAGGTGTTGATGTTGATGAGACTTTTAGCCTAATAGTTAAACCTGGGACTATACGTACGGTTTTTAATTTAGTTGTTTCTCGACATTGGCCGGTTCATCAACTGGATGTCACGAATGCTTTTTTACATGGGGATTTAACTAAACGGTTTATATGCATCAACCTCTTGGGATTTAGGATTCTACACATCCTGATTATGTGTACTTGCTTCAGCGCTCTCTTTATGGGCTCAAGCAAGATTCTCGAGCATGGTTTCAGCGGTTTGCTTCTTATATTACTCATGCGAGAATTCATCACAGTCGTTGTGACACATCTTTATTTATATACCGTCATGGATTGGATACTGCTTATTTGCTATTATATGTGGATGACATTGTGCTTACTACTTCTTTTTCAGATTTGTTACAGAGAATTATTCGCTCTTTGCATCAGGAGTTTGCTATGACAGATTTAGGTCCACTTAATTATTTTCTAGGTGTTTTTGTCACACGTGATTCTTCAGGTTTATTTTTATCTCAGAAGAAGTATGCTATTGAGATTTTGAGAAAGCACATATGGTTTCTTGTAATCCTAGCCGGACTCCTGTTGATACTCATTCTAAACTGGGTGTTGACGGTGATCTAGTATCTGATTTGACTTTGTATCGGAGTCTTGCAGGTTCTCTCTAGTATCTCACTTTTACTAGACTGGATATTTCTTATGCAGTTCAACACGTTTGTCTTCATATGCATGATCCTCGGGAGCCTCATCTCTCTTTCTTAAGAGGATTTTGCGGAATGTTCAGGGTACTCTGAATTATGGTTTGCAGTTATTTTCTTCATTTATCACAGTTTTGGTCGCTTATTTCGATGCGGATTGGGTTGGTTATCACACCACTCGGAGATCAACTTGAGGGTATTGTGTATTTCTTGGCAACAATTTACTCTCTTGGTCCGCTAAGCGTCAGTGAACGCTTCTCTGTCTAGTGCCGAAGCAGAGTATCGTGGTGTTGCCAATGCTATTGCTGAAACTTGTTGGTTGAGGAATCTCTTACGTGAGTTACATACTCCACTGACTGACTTCTGCTACGCTTATCTATTGTGATAATGTCAGTG